>JACXSJ010000801.1:16040-165233 GCA_014851325.1 Pentalonia nigronervosa | reverse complement strand
AAAAAAAAAAAAAATATATATATATATATATATATTATAAATGACAAGCTCACACAGTGATAAAGTGTGTTAAAACCATCAAATCCAGACATGGATAGGATAATTTGGATTACAAATAGGTATTTAGGATTAAAACATAATTTACAAATAACCAATAAATGTAATATATAGATACATAGAATAATATATGCATTTAAATTTTAAAACTTTGATACCCGACATTGTTTTTTACTAATAAAATTTTACAACATTATAATTTAACATTGTATATATTTATATATTATTATGCATACGATTGGCGATCAAATATAAATTCTAAAAAAATGTTCAATGTAGTCTTGTTTAAAATCAAATATTCGTGTTCTCTTAAATCTTCATTTCATAATTATATAAAATTTAAAAAAACAAAATAATTTAACCGCATACAAAATAAAATCTATATAGGTATTTAATTTTTTAAATAAATATTTAAGACTGTTGGTTTTAAACAATAAATGGCATAAAGACATACGTTAGAATATTCGTTGTCTATAAATTGTACTCGCACAAAACACTCTAGGTAAAATAAATGGTTTATTAGTAGTGAATAATCGACTAAGATCTAATTTTTTTATGTTGTAATAAATTGCTAGTCAATTCCGGGAACTATAATAATAAGAGTTCGGAAGTTGTAGCTCAATAAAATTAAATACATATATATTAAAAAAGCACTAAAAATATAAATAAAACGGGATCAATAAATAAACAATAAAAAGTAAAATAAAAAATTTATATATTCATTCTAAAAATGCAATTTTTGGCAGATAATGTGATTTGTATAAAATATTATAGGGATGAAAACCATACATTAACAACCTTCTAATTACAAAATTACAATTAAAACAAATATATCGTATTACACGAGAATTAAATTTTTTTTAAATAATTAATAAAACTTTGCTTACTTCGGTGTGTCTGATCTGTTCGGCGGTCAATTCATAAACCATGTACACATACAAGTGATCACGCCGTTGGTTTCGGTCCATATTATCGACAATTTCGATCAGGGAATGACGTTGGTCGTTGACGAAACCCAAAACTCTCTGACAGACAATCGTCAGCAATTGTTTTGTGTACCACATCGTGTTGTCGTCGTCTTCAGCTTCTTGGCAATCTGTCAATAACAATAAAAATAAAATAATAACAATATCAGCAATGATAAAATAATATCACCAATTAAATAAATTTCATACGTATGTAAATACAGTATTTTATAAGCAAGTTTTAACGTTCAGTTAGGTTCATTCGTTTGATTTTCTACATTTATGTATTTATATATTATTAAATCATGTATTCGTGTATAGGTGAATAATAAATTATTACACTGTCAATATTTTATTTTAAATGTTAATACGTAATAATAACCATAGTCCTTTACTCATAGACGGAGCGTTACGGTAGTTCCTGCGGCGAACGTGTGTAACGCTAATCGTGTTGTTCCACCTTTCTACGCGTGTGCGTAGACCACACCGGCACACCAGTTTGTACATAGTTAACAGAGTAAATACCTAGATTTTTTATAGAATTTATTACTAAATCCAGATTTTTTAAAATTATTCTGAACTTTTGGGTAATTTTTAGGGTATTACATTCCCAGCCTTAATTATAATATAATAAAAGGACTATGGTTGGACTATTGTAAAACAATATTATGTGGAATGAAAAATGTGTGTGAACAATTATTCATACTACTTGTGATGGCATCACTCTAACGCAATTTGCCATCACCGCACTTCCAAACCCTGCCGACTAGGGATGCTCCGTCTATTAGTAAAAGGTCTATGATAATAACAGACATGAAATTAACAGTTTCCAATAACAATATTTTTATCTTATGCAATTATCCATCATTAGTAAATTTTATTCAACCGATTTTGATTAAATTCTGCGATGAAATGTTTTGACACTACTATTTTTTATTGGTATCTTATACATCTAAAATTTTCGAGAGTAAATTTTTTACCGAGATCTCGAGAAAGCGTAAATATTGTTTTAAAGGCTAATAAATACGTTTTAACAACGTATCACCATCGCCAACTAGCATTATGATATTTTTTTTATAATTTATGAATCATTAAAAATGTTTAGATATATAAAATATTCTGTTGATAGTCTTTGCATTGACATGTTCATTTAAATTTTATATTGAGAAACGGAAAAAGCAAAAACTAATTACAAATTATGATTAATGGCTAACTTAATAAATAGTAGCCTAATATAAAATTGAAAACTGTTATTAATCATCATTAATCATAGAAAAGTTAAAAGCGTTTTATATGTGTAACTTTGGAAATCAATAAAACAAATAAAGTGCTTAAACGCGTTGTAAAATTACTTAGATTAAAAAGTATAAGAGCCTATCGTTTAATAGTGTGTGTCTATTTTACTATCAAATTTTATTTGGAAATAAACATTATCTATACTTAAACAGTAAAAACACGAGTTTAAAACAAATGTTTATTTTGCATTTTAGTTTGTATGGATAATTTATATTTTAACAAAAGAAGTATAAAAAATAAAAGTAGTTTTATAATTTTATAAAATATCATATCAAAGTAAATTAAAATATAAATCAATTGGTGATTGTTTTTTTTTTTTTGTTCAAGTCAGAATTCAAAATCCTTTGTTTTGATAAACAATTTATTTGGTTTTTGATTCGTTTGATAAGTATTAACGGTGTGTACTTTATCTTGTGCTCTAATATTATTAATCATTATAAATGATTAAATAAAAATAATTAATAATTATATAAATTCCAAAAATGTAGTATAAAAATCCGAATTTGTGATGAACAAATAATATACCTAATCTCATATTTACAATTAAAACAATACTAAATGGAAATGCATTAGATATAGTTGTACATTTTTCAAAACTCAAAACTTAAATATTATTTTATCAATCATCTAATTAACATCAACAATACTTTTGGGCACTCATTACATAAAGTGGATAGAATCTAGAATGATCACATTAAATTGGGTTCTGATTTAAAGCTGGTCACACACTATGGTTTTATTTGCCCGTGTACGGTGTACGGTGTAGTTCGTACGTTTTTAATTCGTACACCTGTGAACGACACACACTATCCATTTTATATCTTTGTACAGTGTTCGAACAACACGGGCCGTTTTTGGAATGAAAAAATGAACACCGAAATTCACAGTAATTATAATTATATTACTTACTTTAATATTCTCGAATAGTTTCCCTTGAAGACATTATTAACACTATTTATACTATTATAACTTTTTTTAATCTTTCGATAGTGAGTCGTCAATAGTTCACGTATAGAGTAAAACTAAATTATTTTCTGATTATTTAATACCAAATTTATATTGTACAATAATTTATTGTTATCAGTACAAAAATAACATCTTCAAAATGCTATTTATATTTTTTAAAACTGTACGGTTTTAGTTCGAACATCGAATATGGACACACACTTTCGGTTTTCTTCATTTCGAACACCGAACGTGGACAAAAATCAAAACTCCTCAGTTTTTATTCCGTTTCCGTGTACGGTGTTTTTCATCCATTTTATATTGCCCACACACTATCGGTGTACGTTGTTCGAAGTACACCGTACACCGTACACGGACAAATAAAACCGTAGTGTGTGACCAGCTTAATACGTAGTCATTTTTCCATGTATTAATCATATATTTTATTATATTTATTACCCTCGAAAGATTTATAATAATGTTGAACAGTTATAAATGTATAACGTATACTGATTAGTTGAAGATATGTACTGCGTAATATAATAATATTACGAAAATATGTTAAAATTTTTTATTGAGTATATTATAAGAGCTGATGTCCTGATATCCACACAAGGTGTATTCGTATATACGTGGCGCATCGGTGAAAAAATTAAATCGCATAAATTATATTCCAGTAGACGAATAAGTGCTTACCCGACAGGACAGCGTGCAGCGCGTCCACCGGCCACTTGGCCACGCCGTACTTTACGTACAGCACCTCGTAAGCGATCAGTCGACAGTGTCGCTGACCGTCGCCGTGGTTTCGAAGAAGGTGGCCGTGGTTACAGTCGGCGTCATCTCCGCTCAAGGCCGCTGTGGTCCACCGCAGTGCTTCGGCCACCTCGGTTTCCTTGCTCTCCATAAAGC
The DNA here is from genome assembly GCA_014851325.1 of Pentalonia nigronervosa. Lineage (NCBI taxonomy): Eukaryota > Metazoa > Arthropoda > Insecta > Hemiptera > Aphididae > Pentalonia > Pentalonia nigronervosa. Next base: position 161,061 of record JACXSJ010000801.1, on the reverse strand, counting down.
TGCACATCGTGCCTTGACAAGCGTTCAACCTACAGCCGCTGACCGCCTCGTTGGCCCGTCGTCTCATCAGTTTGGCCGTGGTTGTATGGCCCGCCGCGCCTGCGCACACTATAAAGTATAAATACACACACGCAATGCATATAATTATTAATTATTATGATTTTGTTTTTGGCATTATTTTATCAGTGCTTGACTTGGAGGGGTGGGGGTATCTTGACTAAATGTTAAGATATTTTAGAATACTCCTGATTTTTTTTCGAACCAAAAAATAGGACTTTATTTAAAATTTCTTACAAAACTATTAAGTTAATAAAAATAAAAAATTATTTACAAAGTATATGTGAATGTTAATATACATGATATTTATGTAATATTTGAGTATCAGGTGATAAGTAACAACGGTTGTACATAGATCTATAACACTGTAACCGCAAACAATACAAGACGAGAAGACAATAAGAATATTTGTCCTAAAAGACTAGAACACAATGTTTGTTTATGATGTTAAATGTGCTTTGTTAATTCTGTTGAAGTATATCTCCTACGATGTCAGCTTTTAAACTATAGTCCTTACATGTCTCTTGTTATAATTAGAAAATGGGACTGATTTGGGATATTTTAGACGGAAAATATACATATTATATAATATACATATATAAAGGCATACAGAATATATATTATAAATAACCAACTTAATTAAAATATTTAAAACTATACTTTATTATTGATCCATTAAAAAAAAAATACCATTATGACTTCAACTGTCTGCAAAAGTCTACCACCTACGTACGATTATGGTTGAAAATTTTAATGTAAATTTAATAAATTATGTCATTTTTGTTAGTTTGTGGTAATATTTTTGAGCCATTTGAGGGTTTAATAATGGGGTATGGGAGTGAAGCGAAATAAGGTGTATTAATTATTAATTAGCTAGGGGCTTACATTTTTTTTGTGTTATCAAAGTAATTCTACTTTTTCTTTTTTAAGTTAAACACTGTATTTTATTAAATATTTTTGGACATTAAAATGGAGACAGCCACCGAAGCCAAATATGAATATATATATATATATATATATTATATTGTATAATAGAGGAGATGAGATTAATAAATAAAAAAAATTAACCCATATCCAAGACAATAGATGTTTCCAATATATATAAATAATAAAATATATATTATTATGCCTTAAAAAAACAAAAATATTATAATTGTATGAAAAAATTATTTTAAGTAATACACAACTTTATAATGTTGTATATTATTATGATAGTAGTTGTCACGATTGCAACTATCGTGTTCTACTATAATCGTGTGAACTCAGTTTCCATAGCACTAATGAAAAATTAAATCCAATGACATAAACATGTTTATAAAAAAACATAAAAAGTAATTTTAGAGTAAAACATTTATTTTATTAAATTTATAGAGAATAATAATTAATATACAACCTAATTCGGGTTTTGTATCATTCTAAATATATAGCTTATTATAAAAGGCCCTCAAACCTTTTTTTACACTTTGAAATGATCATAACTTTTTAGTACCTAACTACATTTCAAAAAAATTGATTTTCAAATGCTTATAAAAAAAATTATGCTAATATATTTCAATAAATATATTATGTATTTCAATTATCTGTAAATAACACAAAAAAACTTCCATATTTTGAAAATAATATCATGTTAAGTGAATATTAACATAAATATTTTGTGAAAATTTCAAGTCTCTACAGTTATTTATTTTTTAGTCAAATTTAAAAAAAAATCGAATATGTTAAAATCTAATTAAAAATTTCCATTTTTTATAATTTTTCTTTTTTTCCCCGAATATTTTGAATAAGTACTAAGAATTTATTTATTTGAATATTTATCTTATAAACTAGGTTCATTTTACAATAAAAATCGTCTTCAAAGTTGAAAATCATATTTACTGTTCCTGTGGGTGATGTAAGACACACACAAAAAAATAAATAAAATTAAAAAGAAGACCGTATAAAATAAAAACTACAGAAGAAAAATGATTTTAATTTGATTAATATTTATTTTATCAACTATTATTAACGGATTTTGTTTTTATTTAATATTTTTACTCGTAAAATATACGAATTAAACGTTTATCATACTTGTTTAATCAATCTTTTGAACCTTTTTTTCGCTACCATAATAAAGACCGACCCGCCACCTGACTGCGATAATAATGACAAATAAATTAAACACTTAAAATAATTTTATTTTCAATGTGAATTTACAGCAATTCATTTTATAACTTTATTGCCACACCGAGTATTAACTATTTAGACGGATACGATGGTATGCGTAACTTCAGGGAACGTAATTAACACACAAATTTTCAAATTATTTATTTAGATTTTATATTCATATCAAATTAAGAACTTTGGAAAGTTTTACGGGTTTTGATTAAAGTAAAATCTTTGGTATATTTTACAAATTATTCTCAAAATATCTGATATAATACCACGTGTACATCCGGTAAGTCTAGGTACCTAATGACTTTTTTAAAATTGTACAATAGACAAAATATTTTAAAAAAAAAAAAAATTGTTAAAAATATGCTGGATTCTAATACTTGTTTATATTCTTACGTGAACAACGATTAAAATATTATTTATTATCATAGGCCGAAAAAATGTCATTAATGTAGATTAACAGTATAGTTTTTTGAGTTTTTTCCTCAAAATGAATATATTATTTTCTTAGTAAATATAGCTCAAATAAATCCTTTAATATTTGAAAACTTTAAAGCCCCGTTTAAGATTTCACCAGCTGTCTTTGTTTCCCTGACTCGAACTCCAACTTTATAAGCCCACATTCGTACCATGAAATCAGAGAACAAAAAACGAAGAACTCGGGACTGCATCCTATTATGCGAATCGATTAGAAAAGTTAAAAGTTTATATTATATATTATTATTATTATATGATAAGACCATAAATAGGAATAACTCTTGGTTGCTTATTTGTTCATATAATATCAACATGTATTGCATTATTGGAATATTATGAATGTCTAACTACATCACAGAACAAAATATAACATTTAATCATAATAATCTGTGAATAACTTATATTTTATGCGATGCATGTAATATAAACCTATAGGGCTATGTCCATCTTCTAAGGTGGTTAAAAACTTAGATATTGTAAAACCATGGAAGTAACTAGGATTTAATAGTGACAGGGGCTCAAGTCTTAGAAAATCAAAGTTCAAAATAACTCATAGGGTGCAAATACCCTCACATCTGCCATCATATCCGTCACTAGAGTTTAGTAGTTACAGGGACTAGGACTAGGAAGTACTGTAAAATAAAATTTGAAAATAAACCATTAAGTAAAACAGTCTCCTCCCACTTGTCATTAAAAATAAAGTAAGTATAATATATTTATTTTATAGCTGTATATTTAGATGCAAATGTTTATATATTATCATTATCTAGATAATTATCTTTCTATTATATTTATCTTTAATAAGATAGCTGAATCTGTTTTAGGTCTTAGTCGTATTTTTTGATTTTTCTTACACATAAGGTCGTACAAGGTTAGGGGGGCTAAAAACGTCCACATGGGTCCCTCTATAACCTCCCACCTATTAGTTACATCGATACTTATAGCAGTATCTTTAGGCTATTTATTTGTACTTTGTAGAATAGTTTATACAATTTACTATAAACAATAAATAATAGTATTCATCAAACTACAAATGGAAAAAAGAAACATTAAAACAGCAACTTAAAATATACTTTAAATATACATCTTTGGTCACTGGATTAAAGACTGTTTATTTTAAATAAAAATGTACTACAATTAAACACAATACTATATTTTTTAAAATATTTTGTTGTTCAAGGAAATAAATGTTTTGGAATTTAGTACCTACAGAAAGAAATTACAAGAAATAATTGTTTATAAATATAATTATTTGTTCTTACCTGTAGCCATGAAGTAATGATACTGCCTCATCCACACTTCTGCTACACTTGCGAATTTTTTATACGCTGACATCCAATCCAATTTAATTGCATACATGAATCCTAACTCATGTAAACACATTGTTTTCATACTTACAAAAGAATTATCAACTAAAACTGTTGATCCAATCTCGTATGCTCGTATTGATTGTTCTAAATCACCCTATACGAGTATGAATATACTGACACGGTCAACATTTAAAGAAATGTCAATTAACTAAATATGGTTATAGCTTATAAACATTTATGTAAAATTAAAGCCAAAGATTTCTGCTTAAGTTATATTATATTTATGTTATGTTAAGTTGACACAGTTCTACAAACCTTGAGATAAAGCGATCGCCCAGTAAAGTATTGCAAAGATGTAGAGTTTTGGAATTCTTCAGGCGGATTACTTACTAATTGTTCTGATTCTTTGATGTAAGTTTCATTTTCTCGAGACTGGGGACCGTCAAATAAATAATCTGTATTTCCCATCATGTGATACCATGACAGGATCAACCTATAATATATAGGTACGTATACAATTATCTAGGTGCCTAAAAATAATCAGTAGAAAACTAGTGACGTATCACCACCCCTGGAACTCTAAAAAGATCTTTATAGTACCAATGTATATTACGTATATAGAATAATTTTTTAAGCACGCTCTACTTATTAATTGATTAAATAATATATTTATATTTAAATTCTGGTTTTTGGAATTTTTAATTATACTATAGGTAAAAAAGTCCAAAATCCTTTTTTAAAAATATTTTATTAGACCATTTAAGGACTTCTCTATACGCGACTATTTGATCAAGATTATATTTGGATTTTACAAACCTATATTATGTAGAGTACCTATTAATTTCGCACTTTATTTTGTACAACTATAATACATTTTAAACCTTAGTTGCATTATGGTGTACCAATTAATTTTTAGCTTTAAAAATAATCCTATAAAATTTATTATTATTGGAATCTCTACCTACTGTATATAATAGGTTTCGAGTGTGTTATCCTATTATTGGGTTATAGGTCACTGTGATGAGTGTGTTTTATTTGAAATCAATGATAAATGAACGGTAAAAAAGATTCTGAACGAAGGAGACATGTTGATGGATATTGTGTATATTGTGTATATTGTGTATAGTATGTTGTATTATATTTATATTTTAATTTATTTATTTTTAATTGGGCAAGTTGAATTAATAGTAGATTTCTTTCTGAATTGCAATAAAAAAAAATAAAATATCATTTTGTAGTTGCGTAAATATTTTTATTTTACTGGGCTGTGTTTTTAGTTTTTCCTAATTGAAAAGTATAATATAAAGTAAGGTTAAGGTTAAGTATTATACTAAAGTACTGAGATTTTTCTACGTTTGACTCTCAAAGCTTACTATTAACTAGATCAAGTTTAATAAAAAGCAACGTTGAAGATTAAATCAATTTTTATACTCCAAAGTCTAAATTTAATTAAAAAAAAATGTATATACGAGTAGGTACATCATTTTATATGATGTATAATATTATATTCACTCTGCTCAGCATCCAATATCATAAAAATAATTATTAGGTTTAAGAATATCAATTAAAATTTGACAAAAATCAAATAAAAAGTGTTTGCACATATATCATGGTAAAATCAAAATTAAATACTACGTATTCTAATTACCATATGTGTGTGTGTGTGTGTGTGTGTGTGTTGAACGTTTCAATGAGTAATTTTAGATTCTGAGTGGAGTAATGAATGTAATCATTATACAATGATGTGTGATTTTTTTTGTATATGTCTATACATATACACGAGAACTAGTAGAAAAAAATGCTTAGATTTTCAACTTTAAGGGTGATTTTTAATATAAAATTGGATTTAATAAGTGTTTTTGTAAGGTCAAAATTAAAAATTCAAAGTAGTTTTCATAGGCGTTGAGAAAAACAAAAACAAAAACAAGAAAAAAAACGGGAATTTTACGCAAAACCAGGTTTTGACAAAATCGATTTTGTTTTTTTGTAGTAACTCAATAACAAATAATTATAGATACTTTAATATTTATAATTTACTATTTTCACCAAGTGTTTATATAGCTATTTTCAAAATATTTTGATCCTTTTTGAGCTATTTATAGACACTTGGCATTTTAAAATTCTGTTTTGTACAAATGTCGATAAACATTTTTTCATTTAATCAATAAGTTTAAAAATGAAATACAAGGTTCGTCATAAGTTGTTATATTAGTGGTTCAAAAATATTATAGATGCGTAATCAGAATTTTTTTTATAAGCATTTCAAGTTCAAATTTTAAAAAATTCATCAAAATCATAGAAATTTGCAAATTATTTTGTGTATTTAAAAATGTACGTATAAAGTGTTTAATTTGTATAGCTAAGGATTGAAAAAATAAAATAAAGGTTTAGTAAATAGTTTATACTGTAACCAAAAAAATATAAAACTATATAAAAACACAGGTTTTTTAAAAGGTATTTTATGCTCAAATTTGAACGAAATTTCTTCGCCCAGAATCGTTTTTGTATACAATGATTTTATATCGTTGAAATCTTTTTTATTACATCCATTCCAGTGACCATTCCGTTCCATTCCATTAACAGCAGAGTGGTACCCACTGCTCGCCTATTTTAGTAAAAATAAGAAATGACAACGATATAGTTACCATGCCAACGGTGCGTGTACGTCAGGTCCGTTTTTGGCAAACGCTAATGCGTCTAAACCGGTTTGGCGATTTCCACGAAAACCCAACATTCCGATTAGAGGTATAACCATTGGCGACAGTAATGATAGGATCAAATTAAAAGCTCCATATCCCACACTGACAGCTGCCATCAATCTAACCACATCCTTAGACATCCCGTTTGGCACACTATACGAAAAACAACAATATTTAACACGTACTCAAGCATATTATTATGTTATAATTACTTTAAAAAGAAAAACTTTGTATCAAATTCATAACCAATCGGTTCGAAGTATAAATTTTACGATGATACGAGTTAGATATACTAGTTGGTACCTACAAGCGAATAGTATTATACTAGTAAGTGCCAATATATGATAGTAAATTAGACGGACGAGTTTAGTTTTTGAACAGTATAATATGCAGAGCACAATTCCTGTTATCACGAACCGGACAATTTAAGGAATTTTTAATTATTTAAGAACACTACCTACACTGTTTAACATTATTTTGGCTTAGATTATTAATCAGTTAATATGTTCTTAAAAAAAAAAATAAAAAAATAATCCATAATTGATGTAGTGTTTTCGATGGTCACTTGGTTCACGATAAAAGAATCACTGTTTATTGTTTAATAATATTAATATATTATTATACGTGTACCTATCTTGGCGTAACGTTACAAACGACGTGGTAGCCGAACGATGCATACGACTTCCTACGTTCGACGTCGAAGCCAACGAGGTGGTAGACAAGGATTGTCTGCGTTTTAAAACCGGCGGCCACCGCGGTGTGATGTCGTCTGATGCACACAAAAAAAGTTTAAAAAAAAAATATACTCATGAGTGAGGTACTGCGGTATCAATGGATATTATAGGTATAGGATCACGGTTAGTTACTATAATATAATATAGATAACCGTGGTATATGTATATCGAGTAAGTAGAAATAGTGGTTAACTCGCTGACCGGGGTCCAAGTCGTAAACGGTGCGGTAGACGTCCAGCACGGAGGCGTAACACTGTTGGTACATTTTCCAGGCACGACGCAGCGTGTACACCGTCTTGGCGGTAGCCACGTGGCCCACATTGCACCCGTTCATGACCTTGACGACCGTCAGTCCGACCATACACAGTGTGACGTCGGCCAGTGCAATCTGTCCGTCGTAATGGTCGACGCCCGCAACGGCGCTGGACGAGAATTGCAGTTTACGCCTGATCGCCCCCAACCACCCACCGTCGTCCAACATTGCGCTGCACCGCGCCTCAAATCGCTTGAACTCGGCCAGCGTGCATTCCAGTCGCGACTTTTCCGGTGTTTGGATGGCCGTCTGCGGAAAACCCATGCGCGTTATGAGAACGTGAACGACCAGCGTCTGGCAGGCAGCGTGTGACCTTGCATCGGGTCGTTTGCTACGTTCGTTTTTTATGCACATAACTATTATGATATTATATGATACATTACAGCCTATTATGGGTGTACCAACTAGTAGATACGTTTGTTGTCTTTTGAGGATTTTGTCACTTTATAAGGGTAGATTTAACGATTTTTTTTTTCAAATTTAACCGCATAATTATTTAATGTTATAATAATTATGAAAATCGTTTGAAATTAAATTATTTAAATTATTAATGACTGATTAAAACAATTACTTACTCATCAGACCTCAACAATAAAGTTTAGTTTGACCGTATGAATAATATTTTCAAAGTTAAATATTAATTTTCAAAATTAACAGTTGTAAACTACAATGAATATCGTTCACGTTTATCAAAAGTTTATTATAGGGACTTAACAATGTATATTTATCAATTATGATACCTGCATTAAATCTCGATTGGTTTGTAAATTGAAATATACACGTCATGTAGAAATTTTAGTGTGTTAGAAAAATTAACCTATAGGTACATCTTTAACTTCGGTTTCTTGCGTCAGTTTTTATGTATGCAAATTATAAAATGTATTAAAGTTTGATTACATAGATTAATAAATATTAAAGTTTATATATGTAGTTAGATGTATTATCTTATTACTAACTACTCCAAAACCGTAGGTATACGATTTTTTATTTTTTATTTGTTCTACAGTATTGAATTGATGATGCGCGTTAAAGTTTTTAAATTACAACGATATCATGCAGTTAACATTTTTAAAAGGGGGAATTTTTGGTTAAGTTAGACGATTTCATTTAAATGACACTATATAGTGACACGCATGCATATGTTCATTGTTCACACTTAAAATCATGTATGACGACTACGGCTGTAAATTGTATGATATTTGTAACATATTTACCACAGCATAACATTATTATAGGTAATAATGTATTATGTTCAATCGCATAATTTCCAACAACTATTCCCATTGTTTTAAAGTGGGTATAAATATAAATGGTACAATACTATTAATAAAACAAAAATAAATTTCAATGTGAAATTAATTATGTCAGTGATAAAAATGAAAAACTGTATGGATCAACCATAAACGTATGATCTGGTGCTATAAATGTACCTAGTATAATCATGATTTACACATAAAATCAATACAGTATAATATTATTTAATATTGTTTATTTGCTTTGACAAATACACGCAAGTCATCAGAATTCAAATTTATCGTATTATTATAATTTCTGTGTTTATATACATATTATACGAAATATTGATTGATGACTAAAAAAGATTATTGTAATAATAATATGTAACCACTATGTTGAATACTATATAAATTAAATAAAACTTTTAATTAAAAAAAAAATTCTATTATATATGTATTTTAATTTTTATATGATTTTATGCTGCATAGATTTATTTTACTGTTTTTTGAAATGCAAGATTCAGAAAAAAAGAAAAAAATGTATTTTTATATTTAATTTTACAAACAATTTTTTTTTCGAAATAATAATTAATAATGCATAGATGCAATTGTAAAACACAATATATACAGACATGCACCACGTTTGCAGCAGTACTATTATAATATAATAGGAAGTTCAAAAAAATAAATGTAGGTACAGGGAAAATACGATTAGTTATATCATCTGAAAACAATGAAAATTACAAACTCTATTGTAAAAAATTTTGAAGGTAAATAATAAATAATAAATTAGGATGTGCTATTTTAGAAAAGATTAGTAAAATAAAAAAAATATTGACCAGTAATAAAATGTAACATTTTCCGCTTGCAATATGAAGGTCATTCTCTTGTCGGTTCAGTAAAGCTTCGGCATCGGCTAAGTTATTAACATTTTGTATCAACATCCATACTGCTTTTCTGCATATTCTCCAAGTAGGTTCATTGTCTGAGGACATATTAATTACCAGCGACCGATTTCGTCTAAAATAATAAATATAAAATAACGTCTTGTAACGATGTTATATGTAAGCCAAGCAAAAAACATTTATCAAATCATCTTCCAACGGTTTAAGCACAGTATTAAAATAACGTCATAACAATAAATATTACTTGTAACTTATTGTTGTTATTGTCATACAAATCTTTGCTTTATACATTTATAATAAGTACAGTATATTTTCATATATCTCTTATATTTTAGTCTCCAAAACTGCAGTACTTATATTGATTTTTATTTGTATTAAGTTTTTTTGTGCATTGTAGATTATTTTTCAAAGAAAGATATAGATTATTATCTACGTAGTATACATGTATACACTAGTGGTCATTGGTGGCAAAAATTGGTTGATCGCAACATGACTTTAAGTTTATCGCGACTACCTTTTATATTTTATGTCTTTCTCGATTTTTTTTTTATTAAGTTTATTAATTTAAGTCAATTTCTGTCCCCTGAAAATTATGTGATGAAATAGAAATACACTCGTAGCGCCATCTGTTCGGTTTTTACGGTGATATTAAAATTTTTTTTTATAAGAACCAATTTGCACTTCCCGTGAAGTCGGGTAATACAACTTGTTCTCGTATACAATACGAAAAACGGTATACAGCCTTACACCAAAATGTATACATTATATTTTACGTATGTTACACTATACAACACGAACAGGCATTACAGGTTTATAATATGCTGTACTAAATGTTGCTTTTTTTTGCAAGGATGTTATATATTTACAACAATTTTCTATCCATTTTTAATGGCAAACAAAGAAAAATGATGAGCAGACATGATATTATAGTCTACTGTGTTTCTTCCAAAGGACACGTGTACTTTGTTAAAATAAATCATGTGTGAGCATTACGCAGGTATATTTCTTTGAGAAATAGATCTATTACCAAGATTAAAGTAGATTGTATAATAAGTAATAACTAATAATACATTACAAATTATTAAAATTATTACAGGAAACAAGTAATTTATTGTTAGAAGTTTATTTTACAACATAGAATTCAGAATATGAGGGGAAGTTGTTGAACGGTTTTCTCACTCACGTACCATCTAATACTTATTTATGCTTAATTATCTCTTAGCCTATTTACTAAATAATATGCAAATTATAATATAGATTGATAATATATTTTAATAAAAAAATTAATAATGTCAATTATGAATATTGAATAGTATTTGATAAGTATAGGTCATTTAGGGGTATAAAATGGCTTTAACGTGGTACAATCGTATGTGGCCTTATAAAAAAAACGCCCGTCTACAATAAAATCGATTAAATATTTTATTACCTTTATACAATTGTTTGCGTCACTATAATTTAATCTGCAACCATGGTCAATCATATGTGTACTTTAAGTATCATGTCCATATGTCTATAAACATAATAAGTGTTTGTCCCAATGTTCCATACACTGAGATCGTTCCCATTTTTCCTATACGCTTTTCCAAGTTTTAGCTGTCGCTATATAGTTACACTAAGCATTAGTAGGGAAATATAATTATTAGTAAATTGTAGGTATTAACTATTAATATATTAATACTCTAAAAAGGGGTAAGTAACCTGCATAATCTGCAATGTACATATTGTATAGTGCACTATTTCATACAGGGCCGTCGTACAGGACTCAGAATAAAACGAATAATCAGAAACAGTATTAATATACCCTTAAAGAAAAATAAATTGCTTTATTTAATTATAATTTAAATTATAACATATTATTATGGCTTCAAAGCACAATATGCTCATTTTGTGCTCAGTTGTGTCATTTAGCTTGTACACAGATTTACGACTTTATTTTATAATCAATTAAAACCAAATATTATTTATAAAAATGGTTCATATAAAGTAATATAATTTAAAACAGTTAAAGAAATTCAAAAATATAAACTTCATTGAATCACATCAGTACACAATGTTTATTGCTTTACGTTAATACCGTGTAGGTATATTTCGTCAGTACATACGTCAATTATTCAATGGGGGTAAGAACTATTAACTATTAAGTATTAATAAATTATAAAGTATTAAAGTATGTAAGTATTATAAGTATTATAAATATTAAGCGGTATGGAAATATATAAATATATTATAGTTAACTTTTCAACATTTTTCATGTTATATAAAAACATATTTGTGGAACAAAACATAACGATCACCTATCCTTCAACACATTGATATTATTTATATGGGATATTAACTAACTATTAAGTAATTTTTTCTAAAAATTTAAAGTTACATTAAATTAACGTTTTATAATCATATAGATTATGTAATTATTTATAAGCATTTAACATTTCAATTCATTACATTTCGTATTTTTTATTAGTTAATACAAATTGATTGTACTTTCTACATTATTATGATTAATTAAAATAAAATAATTAACTTATATTTCAGTTGACACCATACTGTATTATAAAAAAAGAAAAAGATAGGTATCAACAGTCAATTATTTCGTAACTCTAATTAAGCCCAGTAGTCGAAAAGTACGTAGGTGTACGAGGGGGGTATGGAGGGATGATTTTTCTCTAATATTTTAAATTTAAAATTTCCATTCTTCTACTTACTTTGTCCAGAATAACTCATCCCCCAAGACATGTGTTTTAAAATGAAGTATACATATTAGTAAATCGGTTATATTTTTAAATTATTTAATTTAAAATTTATATTGGTATTGTACTCGGATTTTATTTTTCATATTAATAATAAAATAATATTAGTTTTTTCATAGTAAATTTTAAAATATGTTATTTCTTTGTATATTTTTAAAGATTATTTATGATAAAAATGTTAAATGTCAATATTATAGAATATAAATAAAATTTTTGATATATGAATGAAATGTACCGGAACTGGTGTAAAAATGATTTTAAAAAAACACTAAAACAAATATTTTAGAAGAATACAAAGTTTAAACATTTGTAATTTTTACGTAAGTACTTCCATGGAGAATGTACACGGAAAATAATTTTTGTACGTATACTTAGATGCTAATAGAATTAGTTTTTAGAAAATAAAGACAAGACTATTTTGCAATGAGAAATTATTTTTGGCTTGACATGAATATATTTTAAATATATTGGAAACTGTTCTGTATTTATAGTTTTGTTTTTTGAAGGGATTAAGTCCCCCGCAACTCGTAAACTCTAACCCTATTCACATGTTTGTAAACCTATATGTTATGAATTTTATGATTATACGAGGAAATCTGAATTGTAAGACATCTTTCCACTTATTTTGAGCCACTTCAATCACTGATTAAATCTAGTAATTAAAATTTAAGACACACACTCACGGACTGTTATGACCGAGAGAAAAATTATTATTTATCAACAATAATTGAAAATAAAAAAATAAAAAATTCAAAAATATCTCATGGTTATAAATAACTCAAAAAAGAAAAAAATATTTTGAAAATTTTACCGCGTATGTAAAATTGTCATATAAACATTTGGTAAAAATGTAAAGTATTTACAGTTATTAGTTTTTGAAATATACTAAAAAAACTATTTAGATTTTGTTAAAAACTAGTTTTGCATAAAATTCCATATTCTTCTAAAACATTTTTTTTGGTTTTTTTCTGAAGCTTTTAAAAATTACTAGGATTTTTCGACCCCCACGGTACAAACTAATTTCATTTTCCTATCGGGATAGATGCTGAAGTAAAGAATCGTAGCATTTGTACAGCCCCAAAATGTGATGATAGACAAAAAAAATATTTTGTGCATTATATTTTAATTTGAACTTATTTTAGTACCTACCTTAAATTATTACAAAAAAGTGTATAACTAAATGTATAATTTTTAATGAATTTGAAGTTATTCCATATTTTATGTTTATAAATCAAAATATATTTATTTTTTTATTGAAAAAAAAAAGAAAAGCTTCAATATTAGGTTATTAGCCTTTAGAAAAATCAAAATATTCTTGGACAAAGTATGAAAGTTATAGCCTTATAGGTATCTTTTAAAATTATTAGAAAAATGGAAAGCAGTTATTCTTATTTTGACAATGGATAAAAATTGTCTTTTCTTATTGGAGGAAAACGAACAGAGAGGAATACGATATTTTATTTCGGAGGAAAATGGCTAGTCCCATGTTCTGTTCCGTGACAAGTAATTTGTAGAAAACTTTTGTATGTGTAAATCCCGTCGATACTTAAAAATTTAATCGACATTTTGTGAGACAATATAATTTATAAAATTTAAATAATATACGAAGTTGAGTTTTAGTTAATTATGTACATTGTCAATTACTTCATTTTAGTATACTTATTTCACCATTGTAAATTGAACTAAAACTTAATTATTTTTTAATAAAAAAAAACAATTATTAAATTCAGTTGTTTTAAATATTCTATTAGAAATCAAAAATTATTGTGATTTTAAGTAAAAACAATGGCACAAGAAATAACTTACAAATTAATAAGATTTGTCACAAAAAAAAAAAATGATGTTATTGGAACTTACATTATTATTTTGAGCATAAAAAATATCCCAAAATGTTTAACAAAAGATTGATAAAATAAATTACTTATAACTTAAAAGTCTTAGCTATTTTAATATGACACCGGGTCAATCACTTTTTTCAACGGTTTAAATCAAGGGTGTCTATTGAGATTTATTACTTTTACAAACATATCTTAATAGTGTGCGGTAAATTCATAAAAGAAGTCGGATTTTTTAATTTAAGGTGGAAGAAATTACCCAGTCGGAAAATAATTATCTAGTATTGGCATATTGTGAAAAAACATAGTTTTAAGCTTTTTTTTCTATTTAGGTAATACTATTAATATTATTATTATTATGAATATAATTGGACAAACGTGTATATTATTATGTTTTAATACTACCTACTCATTTACAGTTAAAAAAACCAATAGGTAAATAATATTATACATTATACCATTACCACTTTTATAGACAACAAACTGGATTAATAAATAATAATGTTAAATATTAATAAAAAATAAAGGTGAGAATTGAGTAGATACCTATGTATTTGTTTCACATTGTTAAGTGATGTTTTCTGTTTTTATTTATAAAAACAGTTAGTTCCTATACTGACTAATACAATTACTAATATCACAATTAAAACGATGATAAATTGGAAACTAATCTATCACATTTTAACGGTTATAATAATATGGGAGCAAATTTAAATTATATTAATAAAAACACGTGGGTGGAAAGTAATTAATAATTATGAATATAATTAATTATTTTTATCGTTGAAAAGGAGTGTACTATATACTATATAGACATACCTAAAGCTTTATTAATTATCTGCAGAATATATGTACAATAATGTACACTTAATGGCTGGTGCTATACAATTTAATTATAAAGGTAGGTAGTTCTAAAAAACATTCATCGAATTTATTCCATGTTTTATAATCTAAGTAATTGTTAATTTATTTAGTAATACCACTGTCCACTAATATTGTAATTCGAATTATCGATTTAAATATTAATAACACACGAGCTGTATTGTACCTATCTACATTTGATTCGATAAGTAATTTAAAACTCAAATATATTATTTAATAAACGTGTATTTTGTTTTATTGTATTTTTTTTTATTTGTTTTTATTATGTCATAACTCGTAGACGAAATCGAATAACTAATCTGATCACTATATTATAACGCACTGCAGAATTAAATGTTGATTTATTTTCGAAAAGCTTAGTAAAAAGTTAAAATGTTTGGAGAAAATCGTAATTATCTGCATATATGAATACATTATTAGACGATGGTCAATTTTTCTATTTATGATAACTGCCGATAACTGATAAGGACATTTTAAAATTCACGCTAAAATATTTAACTATATAATTATACATGAAATAGTTTGCTCCCTCTCCCCCCCCCCCAAAAAAAAAAAAAAATAAATAAATAAATAAATAATCCAAGTTACCCCATGTACAACGTATATATTATATATGAATATTTAATATTACATATTAAGTATATGAAACTCACTTGTGCAAGGATCGTCAACACCGCTGTAAATATGACGTCGAAATGTCTGCGCCTGCGGCGGTCTCGCATGAACGTTGGACCTTTGATACACACGGACACGTCGAGCGTTTAATTTTCCATTATAATAAATATATACCTGCCTATTTATTATTATATAAAATAATAATACAGTGTCGGCCCGCGACGTGCGCGCTCGGAAACGAATTGTTTAATGACTAGACGTGGTCGCGAAACTGAACTCTAAAACGGCTCTTGCTGCCAACGGCGGCGCCACGCCACGCGGACACGGAACAAAAAAAAAAAAAAAAAAATAAAAACGTGCAATAAAAGCCACCACCGCCGAATCGTTGAACTCGGTGGCGAGGAAGGGATGGGGGTGAGTGCACGTAGAAGCGCGTGCGATAGAATCGATTATTCCCATTTCCCATGACCTTGTTTTTAAAAACACGCGCTAGCGTGTCCACGTACACACACATACTGTCACACTATGTGTACGTGTATGTATATGCATTATCCATCTGTCGAACGGTCGTTACTTACGAGGCACTTTTTCGGATTCACGCAGCAGTCGCGGTATTATAATATAATATAACATTATATAGTGCCCCACGAAACTCGGAAAACACGATGGGTACTTATATTATAATAGTGTACCTATGCAAAATGTAAATAATACATATTTCATTATTTCGCTAGCCTCTTAGGTTGGTGCTGTACAGAAAGTAACATAGGTACTGAGGTAATTAAACATTAAATGAAGGTATAGCAATATTGGCAACTGCACTTTAGACCACATTGTTTTTGCAATCATATTATATTATACTTATTATTTTGTCGTACAAAATTTCGACCTACGATAATAATTATATAGATACAATGCAAATATGCATTACTTTAACAATATATCATACATACTCCAATATATTTACGGTTTGCGATTTTTTTGTTTGTTTCGTGGTGAGGAGTGTTAGACTAGAAGGATATTATAGGCAAGTACAAAAAAATATATTTTATTAAACAGTAATCGATATAAAATACGTAATTTATAAAAAAAATCATTTCTAAACGCAGAAAACGAACAACCGTCGATACGGATGATGTCCAATGTCAGTGTACTACTGCGATTTAGTGTTTCCTAGGTCGGGTTGGAGCCAGTCGCACACAATGCCAGCAATCTCGTCTGAATAACCGATTATGAACGCGTGTTGGTAGCCTTTATCGCACAGCACAGCCTCTGCTTCCGGTATGCACTTGCTAATGTCGTCGTAGAACGACGTCGGACACCAATCGTCAGTTTTTCCGAAGTACATGTGCAATCTCTTCGCGTTGTCTTTCAACGGCTGAAAATACATAAAATGACATCAACAATATTAAATAATTATATAATTTTACGATATTCACTTAAAAAAAAATTCTTGTCGCCCAGAAATTTCCTACACCTACAACCGGATTCAAATCTCATGATCAAATCAATACTTATATTATTATTTTTTTTTTTACTTATTACAACTGGAATTATTATTATTCAATTATATACGAGTAACATAATATTTTTGAATAGTTTGAATAGGCCCACTTCATTCTAGAGCTAATAGAGTAATAATACAATACGTTCTTATCGTTACTTGTTTTAATACTCCGTTGCACCCAACCGCTCTCATTCAGACTATAGAAATTGCAAAAAACTTAAACATAATACAAATGTCAAATTATCATGTTTTCAAAATGTTAAACCATATAATGTGCGGAATGTGAACTAAATTGGTTATATTATGTACTGGTAGATACTGAATACAGGCAAAAATTTAGATCTTAAAGCAAAATATAAATGGCCATGGCTGCAGGTTACCTGAACTTCTATAGATTAAACGGTATGTTAAATGTAATACATTTTTATAAGTTATTAGTTTATTTTCTTAAATCCACTAATCTACAGTCTTACACATCCGACCACTCCGGATCCACCCATTAATTTTGGTTGATACACAAGCTTAAAAATACAGTTTTTGCCATGCCACTAACAGACATATAATAATGATAAAAATATTTTTGGAAACTAGTGTGTACGGGGATTTCGGTTTTACAGTAATTATAAAATAGTAAATACATACAATTCATATGTACAAATTCATATTATAAAAATTAAATGTATTTAAACTAGGTAGAATTAAAAAAAAAGTTTTTATTCTTCTTCTTTATTATTATTTTTGAACTTCCACATGAGTCGGGGACCAAGTTACCACATCACAAATCTATTACTTTATAAACGTTGGTTAAGTATTATTATAGATATGCCTAAACAAAACATGGGACGTTAATCTTATTAGCTACCTAAATTTAAAATATTACTTCACTTGTTCTATAGTAGGTTTTAATAAAGTATACTATAGTTGGCTGTTCAGCTACTACTATTAATTTTTATAAAATAAATAACTTTTGCTCAACCATAAACTAATAATGATTTCGGGTTTTTCTATTCATCGTCGACTATCTATTGTAATGGTTCTTTTCAACACGACGAAAAAAAAATGAAGTTAGTGAAGTATACAATCGAGGTTCTTAGAATTCTCTGAAATCGTAATAGGCACTTTCTATTGTCTACGTTATTCATCTCGGTGTAAATCTATTTTTTTTTAAATTTTTAAATTATTGTTGAATAGTGAAATATAAGCTTTTTTATACCTATAAAATAGGTATATAATATGTAGATTTACGACAGTGTATATTTTATCTACGTGAAAATCACGTTTATAGAGTTTAAACAATGTTATTGATTTTTTTATTGTAATTGTTAATTTATTGAAAATCTTACTAAATTTCATCGAAATATCAACATTTTAAACTTAAAAAAATCTTATAGTCTTCCAGATAGATAATTAGGCAAATGTATTACAACAAACCTTGTAGTCCAAATCGTATACTTTATCCATTTCGTCTACTGCCATTGAAAATACGTTGCGTAACACCATTGGATGAACCAAACGCACGGCTGACCTGATAACATGATCATCGACATGTCCTCCTTCCATTATTATTAGGGTCATATTTACCAAAAATTTTTTGATAAAAGCCGGAAATGTAGTAAAAATCTAAATAAATAAATATTTTTTAACTATTATAAACATAATATTGTAAATAATATTTTAAATTTGTTATTACAATAAATGTAAATATCATTGAATTGTATTTCAAACAATTATATGCTATTTGTGTTTTAAAAATAAAATAAAAGCACTAGTTTTTTACGAAACGTACTATAAAAACTACTAATTGTTTCCTATATCTCTACTACTAACCACATCAAAAGATAGTTGTTGTGAACTTAAACATAATTAAGGCCTACTCGTTATAATTTATATTACTTGCTGATGGGAACTTTTCTTTCTCATATTATAGTTATTACTTATGTACGGAGTCTTTAACCGAATTATTTATCAATATAATTGTTGTTATTTTTATCTTTAATAAACATACATATTATTTAAAATCTTTGCTTATATATAGCTGAATATAATATATTAATATGTAAAAATAATAATAATAGATTAATACAGAAATCAATAAGAATAAATATAGGGAAAAGATTTAAAAAATAATATTATGAGTTTCAATAATGCAACGTCGTATAATAAACTACTAAGTATGCATAAAATAATACTACTAGGTATGCATACAATAATAAACTTTAATTTGTATTTTATATTATAAAATCACGGTATAATAATAAATTCTACTATAGGTATTGTCTATTAGATATTCTGTGATATTATCATGATATTTATAAAATAAGTACTTATGAGTACTTTCGATCACATAAGCAATCTTAAATATTATGTAGAAGAGTCGTGTTAAATAAAATAAATATAACTAGGTATATTAAAAAATATTTTAACTCATAAAATGTAAGTTATTCATTTAATGATATTTAGAAACAGTTTTAATTTATCAGTTATTAATTACCTACCAAATTCAATAATTATTGTTTGTATATTTGTATTATTTTTAATTTGTATTTTAAAAATGCTAAATAAACATCCCAGACTTAATAATATTAACATTTTTCTTATTATTTTTTTATATATATACCATGTTTTATTTAAAAACATTACTTTGTCAACAGTTATCTTTAGGATGAGTAGAAATATTTTGGTTCTTACTTCTTGGTATACTATGCATTTTTTTTAAATTTTTTAGAATTCTATCAAGGAAGAACAGTACCTACTTCAAAAATGTAAACCCTAATAAAAAATAATTTATTCCATATGATATTCAAGTTTTAAACGCCAGGTGGCATCTTATGAAAATCATGTTTATTTACGACTATATTGTATAAGAATATGCCAAAAACACCAAAATCGATTTTATCGGCTTTTTCTGATGAGGAATTTTTAAATGCTGACCGAGGGGTTTAAAGTAATTCATGCGAACAATAATATATTATAGAATCCTTATTAGGAATCTAAAACCAGTATTGTTTTGGCTATGTGTTATGACCCTTTGATTGTAAACCTATCCAAATATTACAAAATTACAATATGGATATGATTAAGTTTTAATAAACGTACTTACTTAAGCATAATGAGTACTTCATAGTTTATAATTTATATTATATATTACATTATTCTATGTTTTATACATTTTTTTTTACTATACTTATATGTTACCTAACATGTATTAACCTACCTAAATAACCAAAACAATAAAAGAGACGGATGTATTGAAATAATTAATTAATACATTTACCTATTGTTATTTATTATTATCAATCACCATCCTATAACATATATAGAAATGATCATACAAAATTAAAATCTAAAAATGTATTCTACATCGTGTTAATTTAAGTAGAAATACAATTAATATTATAGTCCAGTAATATAATATATAATATTGTATGATCTTATTTTAATTTTATTTTTGTGTACAGCTGCGAGACTCTGACTGTCGTCGCGTACTTATTCAGAGACAGTTGAAACCATGTAAGACGATGTATCAATGTGTTATATAATATATACTTTTAAATAAATCAAAAGAAGTAATAGTTGTATTCTCTTTCTTCTCTTTTTTCCCCTATGTTTCGAATATTTATTAATTTTATGATCATCTAGGAGAATAGCCTCCTATAATATATTATTTTAGCTTAGTTGAAACCAAAAAATACAATATTAATAAAATAATAAATTTAATATATGCATATATATTATTTTAATAATGTACCTACATAATAAAGAAATAAAATAAAAAAATAAAACGTAAAACAAAATAATTGTTTTTATATTATTTTTATTAGGTCTTACCCAAGATAAAAATATTATGATGGATAGAAAATTGGACGCAGTAAATATAAGTTTACGTCCGTTAGGCGTCTCACGCATTTTCTGTAGAGTGGGAAACAGGAACACTGAACGTTTAACAGTCAATCTCTGGGCCATTGCACTGTCCTTCAGCAATTCTGATATAATTTTCGACCCGATTGAATGGCCTACTAAATATAGATCACAATTATCTGGCACATACTTCTCGATAAACCGTAATTTATGTTCTACTTGTCCCTTTAGCGTGTAAAGATCAGGATATTTTTTAGGGTCAGGGATTGTAAGTCCCGAATTTGTCGGCGGAACTTCATGACCTAAAATTAAAAATAATGTATTTATGTTTATTTAAAAACCCACTAAAGTGAAAATATTAATTTTCATAATTATTAAAATTCTGCGACTATCACAGAACCCTCTATCTGCAATCCTCTAGACGTCTAAAATGCAATTGGTACCGCAACTTATAGTTAAAAAAATTTAACTTCCCACTGTCTCAAGTTCCATCAACGGATGGCTTTTTCAACTTTCACCAATCTTATCTCCCCATCACATTTCACTTACACTTATTTTAAGGTATAATACAGTTTGTGTAATGCAATAATAAATGTTAAAAAGAAATTATTATGATTAAAATAAAATATATAACTGTATATAGGAATTATTCAAAAGCAATAGTAATATTTGGAGTAATTAAAGTGCTCTGAGTAAAAACCAAATAATTCTATTTTAGAAAAATATTCAAGAATCAATTTTTGCTCCGGAGTTACCTGGTTTTTAACCAAAACACAAACCAGACAGCTCCAATAATGTTATATTGTAATATGTTATTATGGGATTTATATTGTTTTTACACAGATTTATCAACATTTTTTTCCTGTACTAGAATCTAAAAGAAAAATGGGAAAACATTACAGATCATCTTGTATTTTATAAACAATAAAACAATATAATTAACTCTGCGTTTTACTCAATACACAAACTAATAAATTAAAATTACCAAATCTCGTAAGTATATTCAAATTACAAATTAATAATTCATTCAAAACTTAAGAAAACTACTACATAACCTAACCTAACCTATAGTTTAGTTAATAAATCAATGAATAATCTATCTGAGTATTTTGACAAATTATTATGAAATAATTTCATTATAGAACAGGTTTTACACAGGAAAACAAAGTTCCATGGCATACATTTTATAACTGCAACATGCAGAACCGGAAATTTGTTCGCATTAACCATTACACTTTGATGTATTTATTTTAAAACTTAACAAACAAAAAAATTTTTCCATTAATATTTTGTTTGAAAATCAAAAATTTTATAACATCATTATTTTACTAATAAATAATAACTATAATATATTAAAAAAATAATAACAGTAGCCAATATATACCTATAATAGTTTTAAAAATCCTATAATACATGAATGCACTCAACGATAATATAGTAACAGATGTTATTTTCATAATAAGTATATTAATTTATATTGTACGTTTAAAAAAAATAATACGTAAATATAATCAAATTAAGAAACAATCATATCAAAGATTTAATAAAAAAAAAACACCTTACCAAGTTAATTTACTACACAATTTAAGAACATATAAGTGAAGATAGTAATTATAATTATAGTTAGTAGTTACAAATTATTACGATCTTCTACTACTTTAACTTTTGAAAAATGTATAAACTGTATACACAAACAAATAAAAATGTTAAAATATTTTTTTTTAAATTTAAAGTTTTTTATTGTAATTTGATAAAAAAAAATATTTTTTTAATATGGCAAGTTCAACATTGATACCAAATATTTTTAATGATGATACAAAAAGACAAGAATTATTTTTATTCATAAGTTTATAATAATTATGTCATTATGATACCTAATCTGGGAAGAAAATGTAATAATTAATGAACCTTTTTTGATTGATTGAATTCTATACTAACAGTTATGTAATTTTAAAAGTTAATTTCTGGATTTTGTATCAATAAAATTTACAAATTAATGATGTACACGTATATACGTATATGAATTTTATAAAAGTGTATTATTTGCTGAGCGTTTAAGAAAGTAACACAAATGAAGAGAAAATTATATTAGTTCACATTGTACTAATATAAAAAATATAAGGACCTATATAATATATAATACACATATAATATATTATAAATATATTTCACATAATATCGTATATATTTATGTCCATTGGTGTACATATAATTGTTTAGTTCAAAACATACTAATTTGTTTTAAAAATTATGGGGCTAAAAATTTTTTTATTAAATTAACTACACGTCAATAAACAATTATTAATTATTTTTATCGCATACGTATTGTTGTAGATTACTGTAAAGAAATGTATAAATTATTCAAATTAGGATTTTTATATATTTATCCAATATTGTTTTATTAAATTAAAAATAACAATATTTAGGTTAATACCTATTTCTTAATAGCTTATTAAAATATTATACGGAAATAATTATTAGTTAGTTAAATTTAGGTGAAGCAGTGTATATATATACAGTATACATTTTAAACCATATACCTACACTAAAAACATGCATACAAATATACGATAAACGATAAAATATACATAAACCTACTATATGTATTTAAATTTAGAAACAAAAATTTAGTTTTCTATAAGTAAAAATACATTATTTTTTGTAATTGCTTTATACTTTATTGTTTATTATACAAGATTTATAAATTATTAAAAATGTAAAGTTTCTACATGTAATTGTTGCAAAAATGTTTTAATATGTTTGAAATTTAAATTAATTAGTAAAAAAGAAAGGTTGATTTGAGTGCTTTACTGACAAAAAACTTTTTATATAATCATACTTATGTATTTGATTAGTTATAGTAGTTTATAAATTACATACCTATACCTACATCACAAAAATACAATTTTTTTTCATTCGGTTAGGTATAAATTTAATCAAAATTATGAAATGAAAATTATGAATAAATACTTTGGGTTATTAATATTTGATGAAAATATCATTATGTTTTAAAAAAACCCTATAATTAGACAACTGCACAATAATAATAATTTCAACATTTTTTTTATCGCTGGGTTCAAAAATTACAATCAAAAACATTTCCGTGTAGTTTTTGAACAGTTGACTTTTGTTTAAATAATAATAATGATAAATAACTATACACTGCTGTACTAAATAATTTACCCATAAAATAATAAATAAAAAGTAGTAAAAATGTTAAATAATAATAACAATATTTGTACCTGCATGCGATAACACCCAGACAGGAACGTTGAGGGCTCGATAGACTTCCTGCAAAAATTTTTCATAGAACTCTGTTATACCCGGGTTGCCGCACACGCACAACACTACTCTCTTTAATTCATGTTTATTATCCTCGTCAATCGGCTGGCCCCAACATAGCATTCGAGTGGCTACACCGTTAACGTCCACCCATAGGTCTTTCGCTTTCACGCTGTAGCCGCTGTCATCATCCGCAGTTGTCGACTTCATCTTTGCAACTGTCGCTGTCGATGTCTCAGCAGCCACTGCAGTCATCTGTGTCGAAATGATAATGTTATTTTATTTTGTACAATAGGCTAAGGCACGTACAAACACACACACTACAACCATTTACAAGATGCATATTATGTGTGAATAAATATATATAGGTATACAGAGTGATTCTTTTATAATGTAACAATCATTTAATTTGGTAAAACTCAGTAAATGTATGTTTAAAAAATATTTTTTTTTTTACCGCACCTATTTGAAGTCACTAAAACAAAACATTTGTTATATTTTAGAATCTGAGCAGAGTGATGAATATATTGATTTTACAATGATATGACTTTTTTCATGTTGTCTGTCTATTGCATCACCTTTCGGAGCAGTAAAAATGCTTCTACTTTACGATCTTTTCTGATAAAAAAATTAATTTAGTTGGTACTTAATATTTTGGGGAGGTCAAATGTAAAATACTCAGTAATTTTCAAAAACATAGGGAAAAAAATTAAGAAAAAACTGAAATTTTTACGCAAAACTAGTTTTTGACAAGATCGATTTTGTTTTTTTTGTTATAACTCTAAAACAAATGGCAGTAGATAATTTTAAAAACTTGAAAATTTAATACAAGATTCCTCAAAAATATTTCTACCTTAATAAAAAAAAACTATTGGCAAGTCATATTAATTATTTATGAGCGTTTAAAACTTAAATTATTGAGCTTTTTATAAACATTTGACATTTTTAATAATTTTTTTTCTACAAAAATTCACTTGATATATAGCAATTACTGACAGACCATCTTCGCTCATATTTGTTTTTCGTATAGGTACAATGATAATTTATTATTTTATATAATTTATTATTATTTATCATTAAATTCAAATTTAACACTCCATTACAGTGACTCACTCGACACCCACTATACAGTAGATCGATAACCTAACCTAACTCACTTGTTCACCTTTTTTAGCTTTATAATTTTTAAGTTAATTACTTTTTTGAATGACTATTGCAAAAAACATTTGTATTTTTTAAGCAGAATATTTTTCGGAAGATTTTAATGCATGATGCATCAATATTGAAACAGAATATACTTACCTAATTAACTTTAGGTATTTAAAATTTAGATGAGTGAAGATATAAACAAAACGGCATAGACCCAACATTTTCCTCGGTATAAATACCATTTAACTCCATTTACCTGTACTTAAAATTATATAAATCAAATACACATATATTTATCGAAGAACTTACTGTTTTGTGATAAAAGAATCACTAAAGATAGTAAAAATTCTCTTGGCTTTTATTAGGCGAGTAAACAGTATTTTTCATTGGTTATATTTTATAGAATATCAACGGAAAAAACTGTTTTTATACGAAAATATGATTTAAAATCATGCGTCATGCACGTTATAACTAATATGAAAAACAAAGTTTTAAACCCACATTAAAAAGCTTGAAATAACAATTAAAGTAAAATATTACCCATATAAAATCCTCCTGCTGCAGGTGCAAATATTATCAATAAATTTATGATAAACTTCTACCCTATTAATATAATATGTATATGTGTCGCACAATTTTTAGCATAACACTTAGCACTACCAATTATTATAAAGAAGATTAAATTATGTTATAAATCAATTCATAATATTAGAATTTTGTAGCCAGTTTTATTTTGTGGTAGTCATTTTTACTTGTCACAAAAATTAGTTTGGTTATAAATATAGAAACGTTAATTTTGAGACAGTACTAAAAAAACCAACAATAAACGAGAAATACTGATGGCTAAATACAAATATCATTCAAGAAAACCAACATTTTTTCCACTCTGCTGTATATTGTCATTACGTTTTGAAATATAACATTAGATATTAATCCTCAACATTGAGAGTGATTTATAGTATTAAATTTAAACTAGTAGGTACTTTTGTCCGTCCTTCAACACTTTAGACTTGACATTTTTACGAAATATTTTATACAGACTTACGTAGACTACCTAGATGTAATTACTTGATGTTTTCATCAAACATTTTGAATATTCTTGAGTCATTTATATAGTTCTTTTGAAATTTGAAATTATTACTTTCAAGTATTTATTTTTTAAATTAATATTGATAGAATTTTTGTGTCTCTGTTACAAAACTAGAAATTTAATATTAGGTTTCTCATAAACTGTATTATAGCAATTTAAAAATATCGAATATACTCGAGCTTTTTTTTAACTAAACGTTTGAAGTTCATAAAACTAAATATTAAAACTTAATTTTCGCTCAAACTATTTTATTTGCTTTTTTGATATTATAGTTCAAAAAATATCCATTGTAGACTTTGAGACTTCTGGTCATTACAATCATTATATTATAATTTTCTTTGAACGATGATATTTTCAAAACAATTGTTTTTTTTTTGTTTACAATGATTTATTATTTATTTATACATCCATCACAAATTACTACCTACAACTTAATGATGAGGTACACTCGAAGCCCACTATTCAGCAGAGCTACTTTCCTTCTTCTTTTTCAAACACATCTAATGTCCTAATTCCTAATTAAATATATTGTAAATATAAACAAAAAATAAAACGTTCAACACACTTTGTGTTAACATAATTTTGGTAAAATCTGTATTATCGATATCAGTAGATATATATTCGTTTAAATATTATCATAACCATAACACTCCGATATAAAGTATTAAATTTAATGAAAATAAACAGGGAAAACAGTTGTAACTTCCAACCTACACAGACTCATAAAATATATTAAAAATCGATATTCTTAGTCCATATAACCTTATTCAAACTTTATTTTTAAACCCCAAGAACACTATTTCACTGTCCACAACTTGGAGCTTGAAGCTTAAGGGTCAATAAATTTAAGTTGGTGAAAAAATAATAGCTGAATTTCCTTCTCAAAAATGTATTTATAGTTTTAAAATTTGATTAGAAATTCACATAAACAAATGTTTGTTAACATGACGTTATACTCGCATGTGTATAACAGGCTTATTATTATAGCACATTTTACGTTATGATAAATCCGTTTTATTTATTCTATTATTTTTAATATTAAAAAGAATTAACCTATTATAAAATTTAAACCTATTGTACCTAATTTTCTAGGGTACCTCGAAAGGTTTATTTTGAAGTAAGTTATAAGCATTTTAAAATGTACTACAAATTTACTATTTTAAAATATTCATAACTTGCTTCAAAATTAAAACATCAAAAAAAAAACCTTAAAAGGTGCCCTAGATGGTAAATACCATTCTTACTTTTAAATCTCATAATAGGAAAATTCATTCCAATATTAAAAGTAATAAAGTAAAACTGATTCTTCTGAACGTTAAATTGTTCATGTTATTAGTTAATAAGACGGTGGTAATACATGAGGTTATATAACGTCCTTTTAAACTATGAAATAACCATTTAAAAAAAAATAATTAGGTATTCACCTAGTGAGAAATAATAATTGAGTATAGGTTAGCTTAAAGTGAGATATTTTCATGGATAAGATTTCAAAAACCTATCGCCGTGCTGATCACGATGTAAAATAGTAATAGTAATAATATTATTATTGTTGTCGATGGGGAATCGAGTTAAATGATGCTGATGCGAACTGCGATTAATAAACATTATACGCTAAAATGGTACGTATAATAACTCAAAATATCTTATGTTAAACACAACCGAGTACTTACTATACCCTATCATAGGTACTCGTTGTGTATCTACATATTATATTTTATAAGTATTATATATAGACTGAACGTTTTCAAAAAATTGCACGAACGACGTGTTATAAACTTATAATATTATATTATTATAATACAGTCTAAAAATGTAAAAAATTAATATTGGTATATACTATAATCAGGAAGAGATCGAAACATAAAAAAATAGCGATTACATATTTTTAGAGTAGTTAGGTATATTAATTACTAATTCGCCAAAGCGGCACGTCACATGGCGGGAAACGCTGAAACACACGGCGCATCAGCGGCCTATCATCAGCTGTTCACCCGAAAACGCTGTCCTCGCCACTGTTATCTCTTATCACATGAAACAAAAACCAAAGCTTATCACTTTAATTCAATGGTATCCACAGATAAACATAATATATTCTATCTAGCTATTCATAGTCGTAGTAGTATCACAGCCGACGATCGGTGTGTACCGTGAAACAGTGCAACGGTCGCAACCGCGGGCCGACACGTCGACGTCAAAACTACAACGTCTCGTTCGGTCGTTTATCATATCGTTTTATCAATATTGTCGATTAAACAATACATTGATTATAAATCGTACTCACGTCTTTGTACTAGTAACAGCGGTTCGTTCCGATTCCGTTATGTTTTCGCGGTGATCGGCCGACGAAAACGGCGGTCGCGTGACGGTACCGTCTGACAAAGAGAGTCGTGGATAGAACGAGGTGGCGACGACACGATACGATACTGCCATTCGGTCGTGGTCGTTAGCTGTCGGCTGTCAACGACGTCGTTTTCACGCTCGCCGTAAACTCGTCGGACGAGTCGCAACGAACTCTTTTCCTTTCACTACGAGTGCGACGCGTCGTCTCATGCCTCAGATCTCAATGAGCTCAGTGCGACCTCGACACCCGTGTTAAACTATTGCGTCGTCCCGAGGTATTGTTATTAGTTATTATGATTATATTATTATTTACATGACAACGCAAATTTGCCTTATAGTAGTTAGTCTATACCTACCTTACCCACTTTCACGACTATTAATAACCGGACGAGTGTTATTATTTTTCATTACGCAATGATAATACAGGCATGGTTATTATTATTACATAGGTATAAGATATAACACGTTTGCGATGTTTTGTAATATACCAATATGTAATGAACAAATATGCGTTGCATGGTAGATAAGCCTCTATGCAGAGTTTATACATAAAATAAATTTGAATTAGCGTGGTTGCAGTGACACAGATTTAAAAAATCATACATTAAGACGAAATTATGGTGACGCATCAATGATTACGTTAAACTTTTTAATATTATTTATTACAATATAACATGTGTAGTTATAATATAATAGGTAAGGTAAACGCGATATTAAGTACATATAATTAACTATTACTTGTGTTTCTACTATTTACTTCAAATAAATAGTATTGTGTACCTAACGATAAAACAAACGTCTTATATTCTATGTTGACAGTATAAAATACTCGACTGTTTTGATAATAATTTATTTTCAATTCTAATTTGAAATGTTTTAATATTTTCATTTATCAAACTTGAAGCATGCTGCATGCGTACCTAATATAGTAATAGAATCAATTCAAATGGCTAATTGTTTGAAATTAATGTAATAAAACTTCATAAAATCTGTATGATGGAGGTAATAAAAAATGTTGCATAGATATTCTATATGGATGGTTACTGATATTGATATATTCTTTCAATTCATATATAAATTACCTAAGATAAAATAAACATCTACACATGTAAAACTAACTGAAAATTTGAATTGCAAAACTAAAATAGGTAACCTAATATTGTGTAAGTAATTATTAGCAGATTTTACGAATGTAGGTTATGCTAAATAAACCACAATAAATATAAATGTACTTTACTAGATAATAAAAAATCCAGTATATGACTAAAAATAACTAATATCTATACTCTGTCCAGTGAGAGAACACGTCGCGACCCGATAAAATCAATCGGTTCTTCTGCGCATCCCCAATTGGCACTCTGTCATAGGGGAACTTATTTCGACGGCAGGGTGACGCGGGGGTGTGCAGAATTGGCGCGTTCTCTCGTTGAACAGAGTATAGGTAGATGCTATTACTTATTTAGCTACTAAAATTAGTTTTGAATCAGTCATATAATTTAGGTTTATATTCATATGACTTACGTTACTTGAATAATAACTGTAATAGTTATATTATTTTATAATAATTTTATACAATTGTATTATTACAATAATAGTTACATATTGCATTATTGAATCACTTTATAAGCTCATAAAAATTATATCATTAAAATTCTGATTTCTGCAATCCGCTTAACCTCTCACAAATGTGCTTTATTGTATTGTATGGTGGCTAACAAGTACAAATAAACTAAAATCTAATTTTATAGTTATAATAAAATAATATTACAGTGAAACCTCCCTTAACGGACACCTCCGAATAGCGGACGTTTTTACGGGTACGGGGACATTTTCACTAGTTTTTTATATAGAAAAATCTCTAAACACCTGACATTTTTATGGCAATTTAATTTTAATTTTAACAATTTTTATCGTAAATATTGAATAATCGTGAAATGCTTTAATAAATATCCATTTATCTATCTAATCTAATCTTACTACTATACATTATTATACAATTATAGTTTATTTTATCCGTCTATTATCGCGTCGATGAAAACATTTTTCTAATTTATGTTTTGTGAAGTTATCCTATTCGTATTAGTTATGTTTGAGATTCCATTATATAAGAACGTATTCGTTAACGTATTGTAGTATGCAATGGCTAGTAAACGAAAAAGATTACGTTTAAAAGGAAAAATTGAGATTCTTGAATTTCGGGCACGTAATACAAATATGGGTGTTTGTAGTAAATTTCTATGTATCAAGGTTTTAAACAATCTTCTGTAACTGATTTTTTCAATAAATGTTAATTTTTTTTATAAAATTATTTTTATTTACCTTTTTACTAATTTTTACTTACATAATAATATCATAATTTTAAATAATAATATATACAATTAATATTTGCATTAAAATAATACAAATATACAAATATCATTATATTATAAATATTATATAAATAATAAATGTTGTACATATGTAGTTATTAATTTCTCCGACTTATTTTCGAGAATTTACTTCCCCCCCTTCTGAATATGGGACACCTCTAAATAACAGACAACATTAAGGCGACCAAGAGTGTCCGGTATTTAAAGGTTTCACTGTATTGTATTGTAATTATTATATTTAAGTAGATATTAATAATATATTATTATTCAATTTCGAGACGATATGCTAATATGTATGGATGACTATTTTAATATATTCATTCATGGAAAAACTAGGTAATAAATAGCATTATACGATGTATTCACATGCATCAGATTAACAATATTTTTTTTCTCACTGCCTCAGCGAAACATAACAAATTTACGTTCGGCAGAACCAATTTAGTATTATAGTTTTTATTTAAAAGTAAATGTACATATTCTAAAATTTAAAAGTGATGATATTATTTGGTGCACCTCATAAGTTATTATTGATATTTTAATTTTAAAGTGAGTTATAAGTTATCATTATACTTTGTCTAGTGTCTAGAGCAGCGATTTCCAAAGTGTGTTCCGCGGAACCTAAGGGTTCTGTAAGACAATCTCAAGGGTTCCGCTAGATGTATGTGAATATTGAGAAAATTATTCTATATTAAACTCGGAAAAAAAAGTTCACGAAAAATTGGAGTTGAATTAGAGTTAGAGACATCGGGGTTCCACAAAACACAAACTATTTCCGAAGGGAACCGTGGTCGTAAAAGTTTAGGAACCGCTGGTCTAGAGGGAGAAAGAACACGCCGATTCCACGTATATCCATGTGGTCACATGACACCCTGCTGAAGTGGAACTGGTCTCGATGGCAGAGTGTTACACGGGTATGCAGAGAATCTGCGTGTTCTCTTTCGCTGGACAGAGTATAGCTTAACTTAAAACTCACTTAAAAATTAAAATATCAACAATAGCTTATGAGATGCATTAGATAACATTCTTATTTTCTATTAACTAAAATATTAAAGTTAACTATATCAAATTGCAGGTTCTTTTGAACGAAAATTTACAATGTTGCGTTGGGTCAAAGGAAAAAACAAAATATAATGCCACTGACGTCTGACTTCCTCTTAAAAGTTAAGGAATAAGACTATGAAAAAATATATCTTATAAATATATCTAATAAATGTTAAATAAATCATAAAAAGGAAGTAGATTATTGATTGGATAGGTATACTTATTATAACGACTATATGTTATACTTATATTATGGCGTACCTACATTTTAAAAAATATATATTTAATTAAATGCATGACCAATAATGTAATTGATTTTGGATTTTTGGTGCATTGATTATTATTTATTTTAGAGCGGAGCAATGAATGCATTGATTTTACAATGAAGTTTTTTTTTGTCCGTCAACACTTTTTGGGGCATTAATACAGTAATAAAATAATATGATAATCAATTTATAATTTGAAATTTATAAATTTTATACAAATCACAAAAATAAATGTGCATATAAAAATATCAAAAAATGGAAGTATATAATAACAAAAATGCCCAAATATTGCAAATGAATGTGAAAATCCTTGTATGATATAATAAAAAAGTTGCAAAAATGCAAAAACACAAAAATATAGGTAATAAAAAAAAAATGCATCCAACAATGTACGTAAACGAGGTGGAGGGTACGTGATAGTGTATTGGGTGTATATAGATGAACAGTTCTTTGATGGGTTCCGCAGGGTGGACGAGCGTTGCGGATGCGTTTGCCCGAGAACGCGATGACAACCATGATAGCGGGCGAAGCTCGACCGCGATAGTCTCGATAGCGATTACGAGATGATGGCCGAGAGGTTAATGAGCAATGTCGAACTCTCGATGGTACTATAGCTGCCGAAAACGAGTTTTGCGACGATGGTGACAAAAGCACGGAGCGAGCGAACGAGCAAAGACTATAATTTCGGTGCTTTGGAATTGATTACCGACTCCGGAGCCGCGACTCGGTTGCTGGCGGGGGATCATACCACTGAACGAAAAGATGAGAGAATCGGCGAACTTCACCACAACGACCCACGGTTCTGATGCTCTCCGTGATTTTCCTCCTGGCGTCCTCCGTTCGGTGGCGGAGCCGCAACTAACGTCTTCTGACACCTTCGGTCGAAGGGGAAACACAAGGAGAATTGCGGACGCTATTCTCTCCATTAATAATATAAGAATGCATAAAGTACATAAAGTATATCAACCGAGAATTAAGTGATACAATTCTTGAGGTTATATGAGGTTCTTTATCATTGATAATACAATTTAAAAAATAAATGGCAATATCAAATAATAACATAGAAAATATAGAGAATAGAATTCAATAGATTATAACAGTACAGTATATTAATATAAAATAATTTTTAATTTTTTTATACGTAATAACAAATTAAAATAATCATCATCATAAAATATTCACATTAACTAACAAAATATAAAATAAAATCATTATTCTCTCAATAATAATTAAATCAAAATGATTTTCTTTTTATGAATTTAATAATAGTAGTAAGAACAAGAATACTGAATAAATACCTATATAATAAATATAATAATAATATTTATTTATCGTTATAATCATAAAGGGTTCATATTTATTTTGATGATAGACCATTGTTACTTGACTAGCCACAATTATTTTAAGCTGTATTTTTTCCCCGGGTTTTTGTATTTTAGTATGTTGAAAAATATGATAAAATCAGAATTTGGCTTTTTTCATTTTTTGAAGTTAGATTTATTAAATACGAAAATTCAAAATTTTTACCAAAATAAGATTTTAGTAACATAACCTTTAAAAAATGCCTCTTATTGTCCGTCTTTCTTGTTGCTATATAACTTTCTCTGTTCCTTAAAAAAAGACGTGGCCTCTTTATGGAGCCAATATCGGTGTGTCAAATTCATTCTTATATTATCAATGATTCTCTTCTGTAGCAACCGCATAGCAGTACACGTCCGGCTCTTCGCATTCCTCTCCACACCGACGCCGCAAACCGTGTGGCTCGTGGTCAATGTGGAGTTACGTGTACTGCTTGGGTTACACCAGGTTCAAGCCAACCGAGCAATTCTCCAAACGTGTTTCTAACCTCTTGTCCCTTGACTGGTATTATGTCGTCTTTCGCTTGATCGGCTTCTACCACAACAATATCATTTGGCACGTCGTTATCTATTTTGAACGCGGCTGGCGTCGGCATGCTTCCTCTTCCACAACCGTTCCGATATCGGTGGTGTCACTCAGTAGTGGAGATACAGATGGCAGGCCGTCACCACCAGCAAGGTTAATCCGGCATATCGGCCGAATTCATTAGCACATTAGTCACATCTTCCTCGAAATCGTCGTTAATTGTTCATCCATGCGGTCGTGTGTAATTGATATCATGTAATGATTTGTGTAACCACAATGCGTAATTCTTCAAATGACTCTTTTGTACGACGTATCTATTTCGTGATCGTTGAATATGAAATTGCATAGATATAACGATATAATAGTATGTCGGTCTTTGGTGTCTGAATTTTAAGTGAATTGTTTTCAAATTTCGTCCTAAACCGTTTCAAATAAATTAAAATATCACCCAAACAACGTATTCCTTTACTAGCTATTAAGTACGTGGTGGTGGCGGTGATGTTTATTGTGTTATTATTCTATTCGGTCCGCATCAGCTGAATTTCCGGCCGTTTATTTTTTGAAAACCATCTTTATTATTATTATTATTATTGATATACTAGCTATACCCAAGCAGAGGTAAACCGTTATTTCAACTATTTCAACTTTGTGTTTCGTTTTGATTTTACTGTTGTATACTCACTCGTTTTATACTTTTATAATAGGTGAAGTATTTTATACGTTAAGCGGAGCGATGAATATTTTGCAATTTTACAATGATGTGTACACGTCATACAGCAGACAAAATTCTCCGAAAATCAACAAAAATTCTTCTCTTTAATATTGAGGGGAGTTTTTGACTGATAATTGGATCTAGTTAGAATGTTAGAGGCGTACAATCTCCCCCCCCCCCAGGTACTTTTCCTAATAATTAGGAAAAACAACAAAACTATGTATAAAAAAATGGGAATATTACGCAAATATCAAATTTCGACAAAATCGATTTTCTTATTTTGTTGTAATTCAAAAACGATTCACCGTTGTAGATATATACTTAATTTTTCACCAAATGTTTTTATTAGCATCTTCTAAACATAGTGTAATTTTCAAAATATATAGACTTTTTTTAATCTATTTACAGTCGTTTTAAATGTTTGACTTTTAAAAATAAATAAATAATTTTTTGCTCTGTCAAAAAACTTGAAAATTTAATAAAAAGTTCCTCATTGTAAGATGTTATTAGTGTAAATGAAAAAAATATTACTGGTAAAATCGCCTATGATAAGGTGGTAATTGACTCAAAAGTTAGTTGATAACAATAATATTATATAATATAATAGAAATATACACTTTTATAATAATTAAATATTAATTAATATAATAAATAAAATTGTTTCAGACAAAAAAATAAATCAACCAACCGTAATAATAATAATAATAAAATAAGTTACTTTCATATCAATATTAAAAACATATACTCAATATACCTATAGATACCTATATACTAGACTAACAGACCATCTCCTCTCAAAATCATTTACTCAGAATATAATATATATATCATTGAATTCAAATTTAACACATTCATTACAGTTGCCACTTGACATTTAGTTATTGTACAGCAGAATAATACCCACTTTCACACCTTTATTTACTAGTAGGTAGCTACTACGCATTTCTTAAATCCGTACTGCACACATTTATCTTTGAATTAGATATCTACTTAGTCTCAGAATTCGCTAAAAATAGGGACTACTAATAACTGATTACTAATAAGGTATAAGTACTCCATACCAACTAATATAAATATATTGTATTTAATATTTTATACTATGTCAACCTATACATAATATTTTGGTTTGTTTTAGAGCTTAAATGCGACTCTGAAAAATACATAGTATAATATATGACTATATATAAAGCCAATACAAAGAAACAAAGCAACAGAAATCAAATTTTTATTTTATTAAAAAAAACCCGTTTATTTATATCTAATTAGAACATTAAAAATTAGCTATTTCACTCTAATGGCTTTATACATATAGTATACTATTATTAATTTATTATACACACTTCATTGATGACCCCAATTTCAATTTCAGTCGAATGGATACAATGAATTTATAGAGGGCACACCCATATATCTATTAACCCTCTATATAGTTGTGTTATACATATAGAACGCACATACACATTGCACATTTATATTATAGAGAGACCAATTGAGAAATGAAAGGTAAAAATATTTTTGTTATAAAACATTCAGTTATATGAAGGTTGAAATTATTATGTTAAACATTTTAATCTAAATTAAATATTGAAAGTTGAAATTATTTTACGTTGATTTCTTAAATAAATATAATTAATATGTTAATGTATAGTTATTGTGAAAACAATTTCGAATAATTAAAAAATAATTTAATGTTACATTTTTAGTGAATTTTTTGGGAAAAATTCTGTTTATAGCCGCACTTCTCAATTCATTTACCATTCGTAATCACTTTTATCTAGCCCAAGCCCCCCTCTTTACGTAAGGACTTTAAATCAAAAAATATACAAAAAAAAAAAAATGTGTGTGAAGTAAATAATAGATAAATACCTAATTGTTTACTGTCATATCTCCAAAATTGTATTGTTTGGATTATAAACCTTTAATTTTAAAATTAAATAGAAAAATATAAATGACATTTGAATTTATAAACAGACTTACTTTTTTTCATAGGTAATCTGCTTGAAAATAATTCAAAGTGAATCTTTTAAAAACAGAACATTTAAAAAATAACTTTAAGGGAAAAAATTTAGTTTTACAAAAGTCCCAATTTAAAAGTATCTATAACTATGTGACTACGTATATGTACATATTATATGATGTAAATTATTGATTCGTTGAATAAATAATTTAGCATAGGTATTATATGCTATAAGTTTATAACCAATATAATATTTTAGTAAACGATTATAATATATTACATTTTAAATTCATATTCTAAAGGATATTATAAAGTCATATAGGCTTCATACAAATGTACAATTATACGTACGATAAATAAAATAAATATAAATATAAATTAAAGTAGGTATATATATATACGCAGGTAAATCGTCCTAAAAGTACATTTATATTAATTGTTTTAAACAGGGACATTTGTGTTTCAAAATATATTGTTATATTATATACGTGACTCAGACCGCATATATTTATCAGTTTGAAGATAATATGTTTTCTCAAGGTGTTTGTTTAAAAAATTGATATTTTTTAACTAATAGCAAACAAAATAAACCAACAATACTACCTGTATTCATATTATTCTTACTCAAACATATAGCATATTAAAATAATTATTCTTCTATATTATACTATTTGTTTACACAAACTAAATAGATGTATATAAAAATATAATATTTTAAATATGCCCAGTGCTAGATTAAGCATTATAGGCACAGTGCATATATAAGAGACCTATTTATGACTAAAGACATATAACCTAAAAAATAATTACTTTACTATATAATAAAATAATATACAAATATTTGAGTTTAAATTATAAGTTCGTATTTTTAAAATTTTACTGCTGACATTTTTATATTTTCCCAATAACAATTCTTGAAAATATGGAGCCCAAAATAATTAAAAGTAGAACCTTTGTATGGTTTAATCTGGTCTGAATACACATATGATCTATCTATTATTTGGTTTGTTACTTCATTCTGATTTCAATAAATCAGTACTAATGCGGTCTATTATACAAAATGGTTACCAACGGTTTTGATATAGGTGCATGTTTTTAATTATATTAATGTGTATCCGCTATAAAATATAAATATAATTATAAATAATAGATTTTAAGTTAATACTTCAAAATAATTATATATATATATATACCAGGTACATTATACCTATATATGTTTAAAGTTTACTTAAATACTACAGTTTATAAATATATTATGTTTAGGCACTTATTAGTTATTATTTTGAAGTCTGATATAGATGGACACACGCTGACGCTTTTACATCTTGTTTCTAATAAAAGTACTAAAATATGAAATTTAATTATTCAATAGTTTATGTTATAATAATTGTATTTAATAACAATTGAACACATTTAGACATTTAAGTAAGAAATGTGCAATTATAACTTTAGGTATATAGACGTGTAGTTACTATAGTTCTACACATTTGTTGAACTGATACATAGTAAATATACAGATAGTTCTCTTTTAAATGTGTATATTGAGGTATACAATTCAAAATAAATTTTAGTTTTTATCCTTCATAGTTCGTTAGACTACGTTATGATTTAAAATTTAATTACTCATAAATTATACTAAATACCAAATACCAATAAGTATTTTGAATGTTAAAATTATTAAAAATGTTTACACAACAATTTGTTTTTAATTAAATTATAGATTTCAATAATTAAGTTTCGCTACCACATATGTTTAAATTGTTAAGAATATTTTGAGAAAATACTAGGTAGCTATGTTATATATTGGTTCAAGATTTGTAGGTGTATCAGTTAATCCTATATATATATGTATAAATGTGTAGTATCCTATAATATGTACCTATATAATATAAAATTGAGTAACTTTGATAACATTCGAAATTCCAAACGATTTATGATATTTTATAAACAAACAATACGTATTATTGTAAGCTACAGATGCAATGTCGCTTACATATACATAATATAAATATGTTTGTCTTGAATAAATAATATTTGTCGTTTTTCGGTTTTTTATCATTTTACATTGTTTAGTAATATTTTTTTACACCCCTATACTCTATAATACTCTATAGTATATACCTACTGTTTCAGCTAGTCATTACTACATCATTGTACCTACCT
Organism: Pentalonia nigronervosa; assembly: GCA_014851325.1. NCBI lineage: Eukaryota > Metazoa > Arthropoda > Insecta > Hemiptera > Aphididae > Pentalonia > Pentalonia nigronervosa. Next base: position 121,474 of record JACXSJ010000801.1, on the reverse strand, counting down.
AAATAATTTTTAATGAAGCACGTATTGAGGTATGTACCTACTTACTATTGTATATCGTTAAGGTTAATATTTACATATTAATTTTAGACTGCAGTACAGTATATACGGCAATCATTATAATATTATATAATAAGATAGGTCATATAAACAAAATATATTTTTATTATTCTTGCAGGGTCATATGATTTATACATATAGGTATAAGAAGTATTAAAATTATTTAAAATATGCATCGATATTATAGATTCAAGATAATATATTTAACCGTTAATGCATTCAATAATTACTGTTCTATAGCAGTAGAACAATAACTACTGTTTCATAATAATAATAAACGGCAGTTATAATGATAATATAGGCTAATTCCCTCGATGTTGAAACCTTATGTTAAAAAAAAAAAAACAATTTAATAATATAATTGTATATAATCAGGCCTATACGAATATCTATTATTATTTATTTTGTTTTATAATAATAATCGTTTAAAAAATCGCAGGTCTAAGTACTATAATGGAATTGTATATTTTAGATTCTGATGAGAGGAGCAAAGAATGTATATTCTAAATTGATTTTACAATGTTGTGTGTTTTTTTTCTCGGTCAAAATACTTCAAAATATAATATATGGTTTTTCATAACTTTATTGTTAGTGAAAATTAAAAAAAAAGTTGAGTGTAAATCTACAATAGTCTTTTATAAGCGTCTAAATTTAGGATTTCGACAAAATACGTAATAATCAAGAAAGTATGCATTTTTTTATTATGTAGAAATTGAAAAAAAATTTTCTAGCCTAAGATTTGAAAATTTATGACAAGATTTCCCATAATTTTTTCCACCTTTCAAAATAAAAAAAAAGTTTATGAGAAACTCAAACAAATTCTTTATGTGCTTTTGAAATTAGACATTGCATATTTATCCGTAAACCATTGATTTCTCAGAGAACAAGTTTCTTATATTATTGTAAATTACTTGTAATTCAAAAACGAATAATCATAGACACTTGAAATTTTCACTGAATATCGAGATTATTATTTTATATACACTATAATTTTTTTAAATATTTTAATACTTTTTGAGCTATTTATAGTTATAACATTTTTGATTTTTAATTTTTTTTTTAGTTTTATTTCTATTAATATCAATAAAAACATTCGTTTAGTCAAAAAGCTCAAAAAATTAATACAAAGTTTCCCATAAGTTGATATAATAGCAGTATAAAAATATTAAAAATACATATGCATACTTTTTTTTATAAGCATTCAAAGTTCAAATTTTGACTAAAATTGATCAATATATCGAAAATTTGAAAATTATTTTGTAGTTCAAAATTTAAATCAAAGGATTAAAATTATAAAACAAGGTTTTTCGTGAGTATTTAATATTGTAACTAAAAAACCTGAAAAAATTATTTACATGGATGTTTTAAATAGACATTTTAATTTCAACTGTGAACATTAAAATATTGAAAATTTGCAAAATATTTTGTTGTTGAAAATTTTTAAAATGTTCAATTTGTATATCTAATGATTGAACATTTAAAATAAGGTTTTTTGTAAGTAGTTAATAGTGTGACCAATAAATCTAAAATATATAATTACATGGTTGATTTTTATAATCATTTTAAGTTTAAATTTGGACAAAATTAGATATTTAAATGAAGAATAACGATGTTAGTTATTTCGTTGTACTTCAAAAAATACTTTTAGTGATGCTTGAAAGTCTTGAAGTATATTACACTTAATGACATTTTCAAATGCAATGTTTTTGGTAAAAATTGATTCAACCTACTATTTTATTAAAAGTAAAATAAATTTCTTTAATTGCAAAATATCATAAAATATACTTATAGTAATGTAGGCTGACAGATCACCTTCGCTCAGAATCATTTTTCGTATACAACGATTTTATATTATTGAATTCAAAATTAACACATCCATTTCAGTGACTCACTCGACACATACTGTACAGAAGAACAGTACCCACTTGCTGACTTTTTTTATTTGAATAAGATAAACATGTATGATACGGATACGCCATCATTGGTTACATTATATTTAAGTCTTTCATGGTTTCACACTTACGTGTTATATATAGTTATTAGAAATTATTGTTAATAATAATGATAGTGACAAATATAAGATATAGATTTTTATATTTTTATTATAAGAATATCTGAATATGTAATATGTAGTATTATAGTGTTTACATTAATTATTATTTCAAGCCACTTTTTTGTTCGAAAATAAAAAACCCGTTCAAAATGCTTAAATGGTGACGTTTTATACATAGGTGCCATACAACATTTACATCATTATTATATTTTATTTATAAAAAATAAATAAATAATTTTAATGTAAAAGTCATAATAAAGTAACTTTAAATGTTTTTGTCAAAATAGAATATTACCCTCTAGTTGATATATGTTATAAATTAGATGTAGATATAGCGTACGTATAAAGAAACTTGTTATGTTAATTTTTAAATACCTAAAATTTAGGTACTAATCTAAAATTGTTTTACTTGTGAGAACAAATATACTTATTTTGATCTTATATATATTTAAAAAAAAATAGATATTATCTTATGAAATTTTATTTTCTAATTGAGTCAATTAGTTTTATGTCTTTTGGTATCATATATATTCTATAGGTAAAACACATCTATCACAACTTCTTTCCCACGAAAATCAAAATCTATGGATCCCAAAACCATAGGTGATTTACATAAAAATGTAATGTAGTTGTAATAAGTATATAGGTATATGCATTATAATTTTGGTCTACCCATTTGTATTTTATAGAGGTCTTTAACGTTTTATATGACATATTAAATGAACTATAATTAACTTATTGCTATATTACATTTCAAATATATTTCGTACATAATATGTAGGTTCTATAAGGGGATGCTTCCAGCTAGTTGCTGTGTATAAAATGTAATAAGACCTATTATAGATGAAATGTTTACATTAACTTGATTATGTATGTTTATGTATAGATATATATTAATCATTGTTAAACCTATTACTTACTACATTACCAAATATTATATAGGTATCTATTCATCGCAGCTATATTAATAATGCATTATATAGATTCATATATTATTATAATAAAATAAAGGTCTATTGAGTATTGACTACAGTAGTTTTTTGTGAATATTATTTATGTTTTCTGAAATTATCAAATGATTCCCACAATTATATATAAGTATACAATATTATATTATATAATTCATTGGTTTAGTTTAGTTGTATATTATATATTAACTATAGACACATAGATATTCTATGCATTCAACATTATTATATGAAGTATACCTATTTATATAGGAAAATATTACTTTATATAGGAATATGTTAATATTAACGATGATCAAACGTAATATAATATAGTGTGTTTCAATATATAATACGTGGCTTTTACTGCCATATGATGTGTGCAGTGAGTATAGATTATTATAATATGTATAGGTATATGCATTGTACATAAGTATGTTAAAAGCATTATATTTTAGTTTGTATCAATAATTAAAAACTATATTTGAATGTGAAATTAAAATTAACCATAGTTAGGTACTTTAAACTTGTTATGCTAATTAGCGCACTTGATTATTGTAGATAGAGATAAGTTGTATGGATGAATTTTAATTTATTAATAGTAGATATACAGATAAATACTTATACTTAACTACATTAAATTTATATTATTTTTAAAATATAATCATGATTCGAACATAATACAATATGTGCAATCAAGTATCAGAAATTTTTTTAGGGTTTATATATATAAACCTATAAATTTATGGAAGCGGTATATATATATATACCTACATTTATAGTATATAAATATATCTACGTAGGAGGTATTTTTATTGTTTTCATAACTACAACGCATAATATATCAATGTACTTTATAAAATGTAGTACCTATTTAATATATATATACATTATAATATAAAAAATTATGTTTTCAGCATTTAATTTTTCTTAAAATTGTATAATATGTATATATTTAGGTTTACTTATAAGCCATATTGCACATATATTTAGTGCTTTATATCAATATGTTTATTCTAAAATATAGTGTTTGTAATGCAGATTTCAAATATTTTGTTTAATAAATACATTTAAACACGCGTGTAAATATATGAGTGTATTAACATTAAATTTCCATTTATATGTAAAAAGAAACTACCTATATTGAATTGTAGGTACTTAAATATTATTTTATTTATATAGTTAGATATACTGAATATACCTATTGAATAATTTTACCTCGTATAGTCTATTATTATGTTTAAATATTTTAAATATATAATTTGTTATAATTTTATTTTATATGATATCAATCAAAAACGTTCAATTACGTAATAAAAATTTATAAATATACCTTTGTAGTTATGTTTTATTCTACCATAATAACTTATATTATGAAAATTTAGGTTGGTACCTATAAATAAATAAATAAATAAATATATATATATATTTACAGATTGTTTTTTCTCTATAAATAATAATAAAAAAAAATGTATTATTAAAATGTTTTAATTTTTTAAGTAATTATAGCCAATATAATAGAGTACTTTACTTATAGTTACTACTGTATATTTTGAATAAAAAACGTATAAATCATTAAATTAATTTAATGTACCTATTATACCTATACATGTTCCTACTGCAGTTTATTAGTATATATAATATAAGGAAAATAATTTTAATAGTTAATATACCTGCATGCATGTAGTGCATTATATCCTACGTTGATGTATTTGAATTATAATATATTTATTATGATATAAAGTATAATAATTATTATGGTTTATGATAGTATACTGGTATCTATACTTACACGAACCGCTACATACCTATAGGTATAACTTAATAGGTACATTTAAATAAGGATATGCATATCATATGCGTATATATATCGTACATATATCGTATTACACATATCATGTATTTTAACCCCGAATGAATTTAAATACCTATGTAATGCATAAGTGCATGTACCTATATATATATATATATATATATATATATATATATATATATATTATAATATCCAATATATTATAGGTAGTAATATTAATACCTGCCTCTAAAATTATAAACGTTTTACATTATTTATATTATTATAACAAATTTACATTTATTTAATTATACAGTTATGTTTATATTATGGTATTATAATTTATAGTTTTTGATGTGTTTTCATTTGATTTTTTTAGATTTCTATATCAAATATTTTTACCTTAAATATATAATTTGAATTAATTGTAATTAAAGTAAATTAATATTGTTCTGAAATGATTTATTTACGTTTAGAACTAATCTAAATCGAATATTAGGTATTATTGCAATATTTCGTGTAGTGTATATATTGCGTATAAATACCAGATACCAATATATATATATATATATATATATATATATATATATTTATATATATTATTTTGTATAGTTTAAACTGTATAAACATTTTATAGGTATCTACATATTTACTATAGTAGCTATTACAATTTAAGAGACTAAAGATAATCACCAAAAATGCTAATTAATTATTAAACTGTATATATATTATGTATGACCTTTTTTAAAACATTTATATTTACTATATATATAACACGCATTATATCATGCACTAAAGATTAAATATAGTATATATACGTAACAAATACACGTCTCGTACCTTTATTTTGGTATTGCCGAGTAAATATATAATATATATAATATCATAATATAGGTAGGTATATATGGATACTGAATATATTTCCCTCTACACATTCAACATGCACTGCGGAGACGTTATATATAAATAGGTAGGCACATGTATATATTGTATATATGATATACTATAAAGGTAAATAAATTATAACAGTTACAGGTAGGGATTGAATTTGCATTACAACGGTAGATAAATGTATGGACTTTATTATATTTAGTATTATAGGTGTATATGGTATATACCGCATGATGATTATATTATATTATTATATTTAAAAATTCTATTAGGTAAACCGTTAACACGTATTGCAAAGTGTATATCTGTACCTATCGTATAAATATACAATATTTTCGAAGCGAATCCCTATAGGTATTATAGCATTTAATAACATAATGAGTAACTGAAGTTTTATAGGTAGGTACCTATTATAGGGGTATATATGGGAGGTTTATTTTATCAATGCATATACCTATGGTCGAGTAGTAATAGGTAGGTATATATTAGTATCTCAAAATTGTTTTCTTGTATCCAGAGAAAAAATAGGGGCGCAATATCATCACGTCCGGCATAATTCGAATCCGCCCAAACACTAACCGTCGCGCGCGCATTAGTAATGCGTTTTTGTGTGCATTTTTTTCGTTCCAAATTCTCACCGTTAAGACGGCGCCCGCCACTACCTCCGCCGAGTGCGTCCCCGGTCGGGGTATTGAGCAGCGGGCGCGGTCGAGCGACCGGTGCGATCGATGCGGCCGACGAATGATAGGGCCAGAACACGCCTTCCTGGGGCGGCGCTTGGCACGCCCTCCCGTCGGACGATCGTGACCCGTCGGTGAGGCTCGGCATATGTCGCCCGCCGGTCCGCCGCCGCTCTACCGCAGTACAACAGTCATCGTCAGTACGTCGCAGTTGTTTGTGTGTGTCTGTAGTTCGTTTGGTTTTGTTGTGCCGCGTTCTCATTCTTTGTCCGTTCGCTATCCAACATAGTCATCGGCCATCGCACGGTGACTTCGGTTGAGCGTGTGTTCAGCTTAAATTTCGTAGAAATGATCCGAATCGCCGGCAAGTGCGGTCCGATAAACATATACGGAACGAGAAAAATAATAAAACAGTAAATTCTTCCAAACCCGTCGTCTGGCTGCAGGATATACAATAAGAAGAAAACAAAAACGGAACCCGAACCCGAATTTTGTTCTTACGCCTCCACTGGTGGAGGAATCGGAGCCGTGGATATGGCGTTCTTCTTTTGTGGTATTGTTGGAAATTTATGTTATTAGTATTATATATTTTTTTCGTCGACCCATAACTTCGTCGTTTTTGTTATTATTATTATTATTATTATTGTCGTGTACACTATTGGTTGGACGACGTGTTTCGTACTGCGGGCTGAAGTGTGTATATATATATATATGCTCTGTATAATGTGTTATTATTAGGTTGTATTATATACCTATGGTCGTACACACATACATATATACATTATATTATATACAGTGTGCGTGTGCCAACAACACTATACTGGCGTTGATTACGTGAATACTAGTTTTTAAAGTAGTCGAGAAAAGAAAACCGTTTTAGATAGACTGCTACAGCTGCGACCGTGGTTTTTCGAAAGTATAGCCGACCAACAACACGTAAACGCTATCGAGAGGGGAGAAAAACACAACCCCCCCTCCCGGGCCACCCCAAAATCCGCCCATTTTATGAGGTTCCGTGCAGCGTTCGTTTTCGCCTCGAATTGTGCCTATATATAATTTATGCGTGGCAGTAGGTATCGAAATGTATATAATATGTACTTGCTCGGTTGAAACTGCAGTTGAAGTTGTGCGCGGATCGGGTCTATCGCGGATAGAAATCCGTCCGGCGTCTGCTGCCCCGTCCTCGCGCGTGCCGTCGAAAACGGTTTAGGTACCTACGCGGAAAACCCGCGATGTAATTTATCTCGTTTGCGGGCGGGCACGTGCATGCACGGGTAATGCATACGAAAATGTGTTATGTAAATGTGTTTAAAAACGTAAACCTATAATATATACCTACCTACGAATGGTTACGACGTTTTTTTTTTTTTTATTCCGTCGCGGTTTATACCCGCGTGCGGTGTAGACTGCGTTAGTGCGTGCTGTGATGCACTGACTGCGACGACACCTTATGTATAGTATATATAGGTATTATGTCTAAATATTATATTTATACAACTTACTGAATAGATGTATTATTATTATGCGTATTATATGCAACGGACGTATGTGTTTACGTCACGCGTGCTATTATTATTACGTTTAAATATTGGACCTATTTATAATTATAATTCCAACTTATAATGACACATTTGACGTTTTATGCGGACATTCATTGTTCTTGTTATCATATCGTTCGGTCAATGGCATAAGATATTATTAGACATTATCTGTCGTTTTTTTGCTCTCGTATCATGAAATATTATAATGTCATTCGTTATTTCTGTATACAATTCGGCGGCTTTTTGTTGATTATTTTACCATTTAATATAATACAATCTTCGCCGCCCCAGACGACGGGCCAGACAGACTCCGGCCGACATTGTTAAATGTTGAGCCGACCACAGAGAAGTTATCGCGCACACACGCCAGCACGCATATGCTTGACTTGTACGCCCCCTCTACCCATCGGTCACTCCTTAACAGCGTCACTCTCCCACAGCCCCATACAGAGTAACAACAATAATAATAATGACTCATATACAACACACATCGCGTTTTGTGATATTTATTATCTTTTGTTGACTTACAAATTTCAATTTAAATATTTAGCCAACTTGAAGTTTTTTATTGTTTTTATTTGATTGCGTTTTCGTTTATTGGTAGTATACTTATATAGTATATATTTCTGTTTTGTGCCAATCGTCTATGACACTTACAAATTGCAAGTGCGAAATGGTTCAAAATTAGGTTATTTATGGCATTTGTATTATATTATACAGATTTTATATAAAATTGTTTTCCATGGAATTAAAAATATTTTGTTACGTATAGTACATAAAGTTATATGATGCAAATAATAAATAAAATAATTTGATTTAAAATTAAAATTTTAAATAGATATTTTAATTTGGTATGATATAAGACTGATTATCCATTTTTGTGCTCGGTAATAACCGATATCATTATCAATAGATATCGATATCTATTATCAATAAATAATATTTTAAATATTTGAATCATATATTTTTTGATACATATATTATTGGAATTTCAAAAGACCAGATCAAAATTAAAATTATATTGTTGTTAACAGAATCAAAAAAAAATTATTTATTTATATACATATGAAAAATTATATTTAAAATAGTTATTTTTTATTTTTATTTTTTAATCATCAAAATCAGATACACATTTTTATTCACAAATGATATTATTGATTAACCTATTTCCTCCTATAAGCTTATTTACTTATATCTTATGATGATAGAGTTATGATTATTAATTAATAATAAAAAATAAAGATGTAAATAATTACTTACTAATACAAATACATAAAAATAATGTATTCAGAATTGTATATATATTCTTAAAATTTATAATTTAAACAACTTCTTAAACAGCTATATTTTATATATACCTATATCTTTTTCAAAATAACTAATTTAAGCAGGTAATCTAATTATAGGTTATACCTATATATTATCTTTATTTTATATTAAAGTAGAAAATATGATTTTGAGTATTAACATATAGATATGAAAAAGTTGACTTAAAACTGTATTTTATAATGAGTTAAATAGATTCATTTTCTTTTGCTAACGGTATGCTATGTGAAAATATTGATTTTTATATTGTTTATCAGTTTTTGTTTTTTATTTACGTTATGTAAATACTAAACAGCACATTGCAAGTAGTTTATAATAATGTTCTATATAAGGTTATTAATTACTATGATACATTCATTACCGATATAAAATATAAGTTAATTTACGATTCAATTGAAAAAGATAAATACATTAAGTTTCATCATTGTCTATATTTTATTGCTATAATTTTTTTTTAAAACCAAAAACATCATTTTTTAGCTTTATATTCATAATATTAAACTCTGAAATGCAATATATTATACAATATTAATTAATGTAGTATAAATTTAAAATAATGATTATAATTAATAAAATTAATTACATAGGTAGATACATATATAATAATTATATTCAATAATATGTTGTAATGTATGTTTAAACTATAACACAATATAGTTTTTAATAATGATACAAACATTAAAGCTTTTATATTTTTGTGTTGCATAGGAATGATCATAGTAAAGATGTGTAATTATTATAGGTAATAAAAGGGTAATTTAAACATAATATTGGTGTATAGTTTTATTAATATTATTTAATACTTATTACTGATATTAGTTATTATCAACACTTAAAAGTTTTAATAAACATTTATTAATAAATAAGAATCAAATATTAATATTCAAAAGTAACAATTGTCTGACTAATTGTGGGTACAACAAATAATTAAAAAAGTTTGTTTATGTACATTAATGTAATTTCCTTGAAATGACAAATTTTTGAAACTCTTGTTTGGTTTCAGTAAAAATTATGACTAAAAACTTAAAAGCAAAGCACCTACCACTTATAATTTATAAACCTTACAAAAATGTTTAATTAAGTTAAAAATTCAGTAGGTATACAAATACCCGATATTGGGCATTTGTCTTGTACTTCACTTAATTTGGTGCAAAATCGTAAATAACATTATTTTATACTAATATATGATACATTAGTATTATTCATAATAAATCAGAATGTAATGAAAAAATTATCATTGAAATTCTTTTTACTATTGTGTATAATATTAAATTGTTAATGTTTATTATAAGATTTTTAAATGTCTAAATTTCTTGTATCAAAAATAAATAATAAATAATTTTTAAATTTTAATATTGGTTTAAGTTTCTATGTATGTATAATACTAAAACTAGAAACATGTTGATATTTTTAATCAATCTAAGATTTTATTTTAATTAGGTAAACATGACAAATTATGACTAAAATAATTTCGTTAACAGACTGTTTCACTATTTTTTTTTCGTTTTTTCTTTAATTATGAATATTTGAAAATCTGTTCAAAAATATTTTTAAAAAAATGCATCTCAAGTCCCAATTAAGTAAAATTCCTAATTTGTAGATATACGTTGTAATTGATTTAAATTAAAAAAAAAACACTTTAAGTTATAGAATACATGGTGTCTTTAAATTGACGTAAACGCCGTAACTGTAAAAGCGTTAAAATCTATTGTTGAATTTTTGGTATTAAGGGTAGACTGACCTGCGATCTTTGAAGAGAAAAACACACTAAACTCCTCTCAGGATCCATACCAGCTTTTGCTCATCAATGGTTACAAAGTCGCGAGTGTGTGTGTGTGTGTGTGTGTGTGTGTGTGTGTGTGTGTGTGTGTGTGTGTGTGTGTGTGTGTGTGTGTGTGTGTGTGTGTGTGTGTGTGTGTGTGTGTGTGTGTGTGTGTGTGTGTGTGTGTGTGTGTGTGTGTGTGTGTGTGTGTGTGTGTGTGTGTGTGTGTGTGTGTGTGTGTGTGTGTGTGTGTGTGTGTGTGGAGCGTACTGTACTGTGAAACAATATAACACTTCTGTGACAACCGGGATTTGACCTTAAAAAGTAAAGAAGTATCTACAGACAACTCTACCCCTGGGACTAAATTAAAATATAAGACCAAAACAAAATGAATATAAATTGACCTTTTCACACTGAGAAATGTACAATTTAGAAAATAGAAATACTATGTGAAAATATTTTAACGTGTATTATATATTATGTATATTACATTATGTAATAGTAAAATAGATATACTTCAGGGTTTACAAAATTTAGTTTTAGAAAATGTCGAAGATTATTATATTAAATTGTTATTTAAGTTACCACTGTTTTAAAAATCACTGTAATGTGCAAGTATGACTATAAAATAATTTTTAACGATTCTAACATCGGAATGTAATTACAAAAATGAAAATATATTACAGAGTGTCCGCCTACTGAAGATGGATTCGAACGGTTTGCTTGTCCCTCTCCAGACAAGGAAGGACGGTTCAGGTGCATAGACGATCACGTCCTGTGTGACGGATACATTGATTGTCCAAATGGCGACGACGAAGATCGAAAGAATTGTTTCTTCTTCAAAACAGTAAGAACAAAAATAATAATTACAATCTTAATCAAATGTAATTTTTTTTTTTTTTTTTGAGGAGAGGATAAGACACTTTTACATTAATCAATTTAAGAAAGCTCCATTTTAACGCTAAAATAACTTAATTACCTACACTACAATTTCTGTTGTGAATTTCCAAAATACTACAAAATTAGAAAAATACTTAGAATCATCTGAATAAAAGAGTTTTTGTCAAATCTCTTCCATTTTAACATAAAAAAAATTTAATATATTTTTTTTAAGCTTTTACAAATTACCAACTTTACCATTTATACATATAAATTACAAATAATATAAAATTGTGTTCACTATTTGATTTATAAATAAATAGTTATTCGTAGAAAAATACAATGAAAATATTCGATCAATAAAAACAAAAAAATTAAGTTTCAAAGTTAAGTAAAGTTTACAAACGAAATAACATAATAAATTTCATACCCATACTTTTTTCACTCACTTTTATTTTATGAAAAACTATTTCTAATGCTTTTATTGAAAGCAATAATATCTATTGAGGATACTGAGTCGGAAACATTATTACTACACAAAAATAAAATATTTTAAAAATTTTAAACTTTTTTCAGACTAAAGCTCATTTGGACATACTGGCTGACGCTCTTTTACGATGGGCAAGAGGACGCTAATCTAAAATGTAATTTAAAATAATATCTTGATAAAACGCCTACGACAATTTAAATTCAAAAACCATAATTTAATAAAATAACTCTCCTTCTATAGGTTTGATTGAAAAATAATATTTCCCCCAAAAACTTGTAAAAGGTACTTATAAAAATTGTTCGCATTACATGCGCGCAAACAAACAACAAAAATAATTTACAGGATAAAATGGAGACCTGGAAAACGATACGCTTTTTGGCGTACTACTACAGATATTACACCGGTAAACATTTCAAAAGTCTATTAAAATATATTAACCACGTTTTCCTCTTTTATGTGCTCATTACATTATGATTTCATTTTAAATTTTAATACTACCAAGTTCCTACAATAGTTGTTGTTACCAAGCATGTGTCATGTTGATGTATTTTCGTACGGGTTGTATATTAATTTATTGGTTTTTTTTTAAACTCTTTATCTGTGGTCAATCAGATCTGTGAATGAGACCGCAGTAAACTATTGTGTGTTTATTTTAATCGTGAATAATAGAACTTGTAAATATTATTATTACTAATACTATTATTACAATAATTATTATTACTACTATTATTATTATTATATTATTAATTTTATTATATTTATTACTATATTTTATTGTTCAATCTATGCTTCCGCATGTGTTTTTATTGTTTCCACGGCCTTTTTTAGATAATAATACACTATAAATGAATTTTTAAAAAAGATACAAAATATTCATTTTTATTAAAATTATACACGACAGTTTATTAAAATTATACACGACTTTTTATGAAAAAAAACAAACCTTACAACACTTCTGTGTTTATTATTATCATTTGTATTTATTTACCCCAACATTGCATGTGCCTGTTCTACCCAAGTTTGTGTTTAACCCCAATTTACCATAAATATCACATCACCTAAATCCTATTTATTATACTTTGACGGTACTATAGTTTTGGATATTTCTTAAATACACGCAGGGATGGACAAACTAAAAAAAACAAGGTATACCTGTATTATACAGGTATTTTTAATGAAATATGACAAATTTATGAAAATCCTTGTGAAATAATAAGTGCCCATTCCTGTAGTGATGTAGGTATGTGTATTCAACTTGTTTTTAATATAATGGGACATGCAGTTTGCAAATTTTTACATAGTTACGATGAAAACATCCTAAAGGTAAGTAATCTGTAATTTATTCAACAATTGCATTACATTTTGGTATTTTAATGTTCCAATGTACATCGTTATTTGTTTTTGTGTCTCTTAAAAGAAACACGCCGACAATACCTCATTTTTTTTATGAGAATCATAGCCCATAGATAGGTACTGTTAACTATTACATTAAGATTTTAGAATTTATAATAATAATAGTATATCATAAACATAATGAATATAATACACCAAAATTATGAAAGATTATGAGTTAAACTGATCAAAAATCGCACTGTTTAAAAACACATCTGAGAGTATATTCTTTACAAACTCTATTTGATGCTTAGCGCACACGCATTATGTGTGCACGCGCATTCACTAATTGTATAGGTATTTCATTTAATTCATTATCTTATACATTTTTTATCATCTCTACTAACATTTTAACTACTATCACTTCTCCACAAAATATTTCTCTATTCACCATACTTGAAAAATCACTGCGCTAATATCGTTTTATAATAATAACACATTAGTAGCTACTAAACTCTTTTTATCGTTTAACCGTGTCAATATAAATAATTAAAAATCAAATTCATTAATTTATCTATACATAAATGATTATTAGCAAACGTACTTAATATATTTTAACACTACAAACATAATGCTTAAAATATTTTATAAAACAATTTTATAATATTAAACTATTAATAATACATAGTTTTTAAATACTTAATATACAAATATATGTATACCTATACATAATTATATTATTTTAAATCTGGCACCTAATAATCATAAGTACTTATTTTATATTTATGGAGAGGGTATTAAGTAAGGCTTAACAAAACAAATGTACCTACTAAAAATATATTATTTTTTAAAATTAAAATTTATATGACCTGACGAACTACATAAGCCAAATACACCAAATATTAGCATCGTTGAATACAAAAACCACTCACTTTACATTAAATACAGGATAACATTACGTATTTTTTTAAGATTTTTGTATCCGAAAACCGAAAATTTTATATTTTTAAATGTAAAAAATATTATTTATTATTTATTTTAATAAAAAAATATACAATAAATTAATTACAACCAGCTAAGTACTCTTCACAAAAATCACATTAGAATTCTATATATTTTTTATAATATATTACAATAAAATTTTCATCTTATTTGTAAACATAAGAATTTTTTTCATTTTGAGTGGAAAGAATATAACAATAAATTTGAAATAAAATAAAGTATTTAGTAAACTTTGAAAAAGTTTTTGACGTTCAGAATACATCTGGTCTGTAGATTAAAAATAGTGTGCAGTATTTTGTTAGACAATGAGCCGATAAAGTGTACAGTTTTTGTCAATTGATTTTTCTAGAGTCAAAATCATAAGTGTTCGGTTTTCGGATATAACCATTAGCGTATTAGATCACAAACAGTATTATAGCCTTGATAGAAAAATTATTTTCATGAAATAAGTACGAATATTTACTTGTTATTAATTAAATTCTATTAACATTTTATTTTTATTTTTAATGAATATTACCTAATGAATTAATTGTATTACAATGTTGTGAAACGTATCTTGGTATTTTAATGTACTTTTTTGTCCGAATGTTAGATTGTGTGTAACCTATTCAATATGTTTCTAAATACGATCCTAACCAAGTGGATAAACTGTCCACTATACGACGCAATGGCATGATACACGATTATTTCGTCAAGGAAATTGACTCAGCACTATATACACACTGTATACTAATTCCAACTTACATATTAACTTTGGTTACTCCTGTTTTATTTAAGTTGAGCTCTTAACCCTCCCCAAAAATGTCCAATTACTGAGCTATACGCGTAATCGAATGTGTGTAATTAAATATTTTGCCCTCAAATTTAAGATATTCTTACCACGCAACTGCAGTCAGTACAACGACGTGACATTACGTAAATTAGTAGACGCTGTTAGTTAACGTTTATAAATGGCCTTTTCTAATACTATTATTAATAAAAATATTAATTTGATAGAATTCCGTATTTGTATATCAATAAAATAAACCAAAGCTTTGAGGTTGCACATAGGCTATAGATGACACAAGAAAGTATTTTATACTCCGATCGATTTTAATTGTTAGTCGACGATAAATTCAGATTTATATTATAAAACCCTTTTTAATCAAAAATTTATCACGAGTATACAATTGAAACTGGTAGTAAACATTATCATAAATTGTTATTACTCGTATTTATACTCATTTTATTCAAATTAAAATAAATTTATTATCACAGAAATTTAGAATTCCAATGTAACATACACTTTTATAAACTCCAAAGTTATTAATAATAAATCATTTATGAAAAATATACAAGTTCTCCACATTTTTTTTTTTTTAGTAGAAGAAA
Organism: Pentalonia nigronervosa; assembly: GCA_014851325.1. NCBI lineage: Eukaryota > Metazoa > Arthropoda > Insecta > Hemiptera > Aphididae > Pentalonia > Pentalonia nigronervosa. The sequence goes on along the minus strand of JACXSJ010000801.1, from coordinate 105,351 downwards.
GGCTGTAAAAGTAATTTTGTTTAGAATCGTTTATAAAATGTGATAATAATGGCTTTTAAATTTAACAATATATTTCTTACCCATTTGTTCCGACGACGAGTATACTAACCAAACTGTATAGCTTTATAACTAACACATAAAAAACATGTACATTATTATTTATAATCATAATTATATATGTATATTTATTTTTTAATTTTTATCATTTGAACGGAAATGCTAATTATTTTTACATTGATCTTCAACTTGAACATAAAATAAAATCGCTTCTCAAACTTAATTTCAACTCCTATTCCCAATATTTAAAACATACATCTATAAAACATTTAAGTACCTACCTATTAAATAATTAAACCGGTAGTGTGAATTTTAAACTCTTTGAGTGTACTATTTATCTTTAAGCTCACCTAAACATTTAAGCAAGCCAATACCTTTTTATTAGAAACTTTTTACCGTAGATATCATTTTCAAAACAAAATATTCTTAATTCACAAACTTGTCTTCATAGTTTACAGATAATACCCCATATAATTTATAGATTTAAAAAAACTCAATTAGTCAATTTCCAGTTAAAAATATTTTCCTTTCTAAATTATGGATTACATTCTAGTAATGAATATAAATCATCGACTTAATTAATTTATACATTTTATCAATTGTAAGGCATTTTTTATATTATTAAAAATAAGTGTTTCATTAATATACTTTCTTTGTGTTCTTTGAAATCATTTCAGAAGTGTTTTGAGAAATTATGGTGATTCTGACGAATTCTCAGATTCTCTCCCGTGTCTTCTTTATTTTCGTAATAAGTTTAAATATATACTAAGTTTAATAATATTAAATGTACTATATTATTCAAGATATCTATACATTTTCCCTATAAATATTAAATTCCAATTCTTGAACTTCATCACAGGTTAATATAATGTGTTTAAAATAAAATAGGTAGGTAAATTCTTATATATGCAGATAAAATAGTATGCTCGAGTCTATGTTCCACAATTAATTCTAAATAACCAATTATTAACTATTATTTAATCTTAAATACCTACCTATAGTATACTTTTACGAAATCAATATTCATTTAACGAATATAACGAAAATAACGAATGAATTTGTGTTTGCTTATTTATTACACGAATGATGTATTAGAGTGGACGTTTTTTATATATTATTTTATATTTTGGACTAAGCAATATTTTATAACTATTTGAAAGATTTAGAATTTACTGTTGTTTGAAATTTTAAATTACAAAAAAATCTAAACTTCTTCAACAAAATATTACATTTTATTCCATACAAATATTTTAAAAAGGTTTTAAACAACTTTTATGCTGTAAAAGACTAAAATGGTAAACTATATCATTTACCAAGAGCTATATAAAATATATTGTGTTGTATTTAAAAATCTAATTACAATTTTTCAATTAATTTACGTAGGCGTTCAGAAAATAATATTTATTCCTCAGACTGATGCAATTCGAGTAAAATAATGTCTTGAATGTCACAATGAGATTCTGATTAATTGTATAAATATATTTCAAACAATATTCAACTATACAACAACTAACACAAAATGTTATTACAACTGTCAAAAATATTTTCAATTACCAAAATAAAATTCCCTTTTTTTAAATGCTAGAATTTAGGTAGATTAAATTGTGATATTCTCCGCGATATTTCTAAGTACAATTCGAAAACACTGTTAAATAAACTACATATGACCTGTAAGTTTGATCCATAATAATAATTAAAAATCTCACCTATTTTTTTTTTTATAGTACCAAATTATTTTTAAACCATTTATAACAAATTTTGTTTTTAAAATAAATTTAACTATTACTGCAAAAATAAGGGGCTCCATTAAATACTACATAGTTTATTAAGGACCTTTGAATGATATTTATTCTAATACAATATAATTTATTCGGGTTTTCAAACAAATGATAATGTAGTAAATGTATTATATAATAGGCTGTGTAATCGAATCGTTTAGTTACCAATTTACCATTATAATATAACACATTTTTATTATACACTCAACACGATATAAAATATTTATTTTTGAATACTATTATAACGACGACCTTAGTATACACTTTTATCATGCACAACGTAAATACGATTGATTTGAGTTATCTAAATTGTGAAGGAACTTTTTGTCATCCTAGTTTTTGTGCCACAGAAGTTAAATCTAGGTATGTCATTATACGACTATTATAGATTCCTAGGTATCTAAAGAATACTTTTAATAAACTGATTCCGAGATAGATAAAGTTCAATACTATTCAATGTGGTATTTCTCTTCAAAAAACTGTTGAATCTAAATACGTTCAATAATGTATTTCAAAGGTCAGCGGAGCTTACTCAGAAAACTATTAGTATTCTAAATATAATATATATTAGTACACCTACAACAATTAGGTATCATACACTTTAAAAAAGATAATTATATTTCAATATTTTATGTAATTCAATTGATAACTAGATGGGGGAAGCAAAATAATATTCAAATGTACAACTTTATTTTTATATTATAATAATGAATTATTAATATCGATGGCTTAAAAAAAATAAATCATTTTTTTAAATGATCTCATCGAAATGTATACTATAGGTACCTATTTCTTTTATTATGAACTAAAAATCTGACTGAATTTGAGATTTACATGTAGAATCGATTTATTCAAAAATTCAAATTTCTGTGTCTATTGATTTAAGAAAATTATAATTATTATATTGTTATTAACAAATTACGTTTGCTGTATGTAGTATATGACAACAAAAAATGGATAATAATATATTAATTATTAATGTACCTACAACTATGTAAGAATTCTTACGACTACTGTTTTTTATAAAATAATTTAAATGGAATTTAATATAACATATAAATAAATAAATACCTCTACTCAAGAGGACGCCACACCAACATGTGTATCTTATACAAACGTACAGCATATCAAAAAAAAATTTTAATATCATAAAAACCCATGATAAAAACACAGATAATGTTCATATTTTTAAGTTTTATAGTATATCAATTCACTCTAATATTAAAACTTATTACACACAATTTAAACTAACCATACATCGACAAATTCACTTAGTTGTACGCTTGTAAGACGGAAACAACAATTAATACAGTTATAGCGTACTCTTAAAAATACAAAATTGTTATGTTGCCTAAGTATAATAGAATTATTTTATCGACAAGTCGTCAAAACTATTTCTTTACATAATCTTATTAAACTTGCATGATAATAATCAATAAGTGTCACCATGATAAGATTACTTGTAGGAAGTAGGAACGTATATCAAGTGACAGATTATATAAATTGTATAAGACAAGACTAAATAAACTTTATTTCGTCGTGGCTATGAATAAGGTAAGTATAGCCAGTATAGGTACCTAATAAGTATCCACGAGTACACGTGGAATGGGTCACAGTGATTTCAAGACTTCAAGTATAATAATATAAGTATATAGTTATAGCTTTACGCTTTACTGTATATAAAAACATTATAAAACATAAGTACAGGAGAACATTTCTGCCATGAACAGAGTTAAGTAAATTTGAGTTTAGTAATTTCAAATATTTTACTATTTTTTATCAAAGCAATTTTTTTTTTTTTTACATTTATTGAATGACCTATATTTATGAATTTGTGATTTATTGATCTCGAGCAGAATATATTTTTTGAAAATGCCTGTGTATAAAATATCGTTTACTGAATCAATATACTTAGTATTTTATTTACAATCATTGAAAGTTATTATTAGATGAGCGAAGAAGTGCACAAACATCTATAGTGGCCTTGCACGCCATCCCACTCCAATTGTAAAAGTATTAAATGCTTAAAAAGTAATTAATTACTGGTTCAATATTCAATATTTGCTAAACATTTTCTGATAATTTTCTTTAAATATAAAAATCAAAAATATGTTTCCATTTTCAAAATTCGATTATTACTAAAATTGCTACAATCGGTATACACTGTTTTAAAAAATAAAATAAATAAAAAGCTTTAAAAGATTCTATAGTAATAAAAAAAAACCAATAATAAATTAACCTACGTAATATTTTTGAAAATAATCACTGATTCGTGGTTCACAAATGTTCTTTCTCTTTATATATTATGATTTTGAATAATAATAACAATAATATAACACTTCAACTAAAACATAACATATTATAGGTACCTTGCTAAATAAAATAACAATTTTAAAATTGTCAATAAATTGTCTAGGAAAAAGTTAAGAGTTAAAATACCTACCTACTGAAAGTTTTAACGTTCGTTTCCCCCCTCTGTTCGTCAATTATTACAAGTACTTTGAATGTTAAAATAAAATATAAAATATAAATAAACGGTCTTAATCCATTTACAAAATGTGATTTAAACGTCCTAAATAGTATTTTGACTAATTTTATTATTCTTATTGTTATAAAATTTAAAAGTTTTATGTGTTTTTTAATATATCATTATATTTATTATTAACGGTAATATTTAAGTAATATTATTATTTTGTTTAATTATTTTTAATATTGTGATATATATGCCAAAGCATTATTACTATACAATATATATGCATATAATATTGTTTGTTAAACCTATATATATATTCTACCATGGTTAGAGGCGAATTTATATTGCTAAAGATATTTATTTTTGTTTTAAAATTAAATTCTTTCTATATTAAATAATAATAGGTACATTAGGTATATTATATTATAGGCAATAAGATTATGCTCCCTGCTGTGATGTGTAAGATTAACCTAAATACACCGAAATTAGTGCATGATAATATTAATTTATGTTATTATAATGCAGGTATTAACATATGATTTATTTATTATTACGTACATACGTGGGTAAAAAATACATACCTATATAGTATATTATATCATGTATGTGCATTAGTTTTCACTACAACATATTATCTTTTTACGTGTATTTACTTCAACATAGTTTTAATGCAATTTTAATATTATAATATATTAATATATGATAGACACATATTATTATGTAACGATGTACAAGACAAATTTACTGTGAATTCGCCAATAACCATGTGAACTTAATACATATCAAGTCCCTCGTAAACATATCAATAATGGAATTTAAATTGTTTTTGTTCTTTGAAAAACTTTTAATCATAATATTGATACTGATAAATATTATAAATCGTATCATTATACTTAAAGTATTTATTAGATATTTATGTATTATTGTACGTACTAAATAAAATAAAAATGATAATAAATATTCAAACTATTATAACTGTGTATTTTATTTTAATTTTAATACTTATTGGTAATGTGTTGTCAAATTTTTAGGCATGCAGAGTGCATGTGTAGCAGTTAGGCAACTATATAAATACCTACTAAATGATGATTTCTATAGACTTGAAAATCATTATTCATTTAAGTAATTTATAATTTATTTTCTCCTATACATGTATGTGCAGGGGCGCTGAAAGTTGGTTTTTCCTATGACAAATGTCATAAATAAATAAGTGGGTGGGTGGCTTAAAATATTGAAACTTTAAAATTTACAAATGTGCAGTGGGGCCCCTCAAATGTACTTGTGCACAGTTAAAGAATCGCTGCTCAATATTGTTTTAATAAGGGTTATTTTTGTTAGTGAGTAAGTGGGTGTATTGACTCAAAATAAAATTGTCATAGGCGTTTAAAAATACATCGGCGCCCCTGTGCATGTGTTTTAGAACAGAGTGGAGTTGTGAAGGGAATTCTAAGTACAGTGATCTAAAAATTTATGGTTCCTCAAAATAGACTGTTTTTTTTTCTAATTCAAACAAAATATGATACGTTTGAAAATGAGGATTGAATTTGAATAACGTCAGATGAACAGTGAATGCGTAGAAAGGTAAGCTGCTAATTAAATTATTTGGTACATTATTTTTTATTATATTATATTGTAACATTTCATTAAATTAAAATACAAATACAAACTCATAATCGTATTGTGGGCAAGGCTTTGCACCTGAATTAATCGGAACCCGGAAGGCCGTAACATCCTTAAAAAGCCAGCACCCACGAAATCCATATAGGTATTTCAGCATACAATTTGGCAACATTGCACAGTTTTAACGCGTTTTTATTAAAACTATTTCGGGTGCAAATAAGTTATAAAAAAGGTGTGATGGGCGCGAATGGGCTGCTCCGCCACTGATTACTGTCTGACCTCCCAAAACAACGCTATGCGTTTTGTAATTAGCTAACATAGTAACATATAGTCTAAAATTAATTGAAAATCAGCGGACATTTTAATTGGCTATCGATTATCTAACGTATTTATCCAATGGGATACTTGCATAGGTAGTGAGAGAAATTCTCTATACGCGACAAACAATAATAACACTATTATAATGCTCAATAATACAATTTACAATGTTGTATTTGTAAACTACGAGATAAATATTCAAATAAGCACCTATATGAATTTTAAAAATGATTGTAACCAACACTAATTGCATTATTAATATATTTTGGCTATTTAAGACATATATAACAATGATTGAAAGAAATTCTCACCACGTGACAAATTAAATATGAAAAAAAGACGCAACATGTAATCAACAACTGATTAAAGGCGACTTCACACTACAGTGTGATCCGTGAACCATGATTTCCGGAAAAAAATCCTACGCTGTGATTGGCTGAATTTAATAATTAGTAAGTGGTATACCACAATGTTACCATAGTATAATTCATATACCAGAGAGTTGAATCCAATCCAACTCATGGTATATGTTATACCAGTTTTCACTTACCATTTAAGCACATCAATGATCAATGCGATAAAATCACTTAAATCACTTCATCACATTTAAAATTACCATAAATCTAAAAATGATTTTTTTTCCAAAAATCACGGTTCACGCTATTACGGTGCAGTGTGAAGTCACCTTAAGGGTAGGTATCTATCCACTGATCAATTAGAGAACAACCGTAACCTGTAGGTACCTGTCTATTTTAGATATTGGTCAACAATGTAGTATATTATATTAAATTGTTTGTACGTCATTATGTTTTGTATCAAAACATATGATTTTATATATTCAATTTCGAAAGTGGTTACTGGTTTCTGGTAGACAATGAGATATAAAGTTGGTACTATTGGGGGATTAAAAGTAAGAAGTCCCATCAGTTGTACTTTTCTTCATAATTGGGAAAAACCAACAATAAACCACTAGAAAAAGAAAATATTTATACAACAGCCAAAAAAAAATAACTAAAGGGTCTTGACATTTTTCTCAAATATATCAACATTTTCTAGACATGTTAAAAATTTCAAAATATTTTGGATTTTTTTGACAAATTATTTTCTACTTAAAAATACATTATGCATGTATTGTTTTATTATAAAAATTTGGTGACTGCGAGTGGGTGTCTCGAATTATGTTGGCCTCAAGCCTTCAAGGGTAAAAAATGTTGACCACGCCCTCAACTGGGCGGGTATATAATATTATAAGTTATAACAGTGTTCTTAACTACAGACATGACGCCCCTTAAAAGTATGTGGGCGACGGGCATGTTAACATTGAAATATGAATTTTTTCAGTATTCCTATCACCGTATCAGGAGACAAACAAAAGTTGCAAAAAAGAGTTAAGTGAACAAGAGTTGTAAAAAATACCATTAAAAATAATTGCAGCACTTTTTTTCTATCTTTTATTTGAAAATTAAATGAAATGAAGACTAAAAAAATACCGTGTATATAACATTCAGTGCATGCACATATACAGAGAGGATTTTTGGGGGTCAATCGCCCCGTCACGAAAATTAATAGCTATGTAATTTATTTATATCAATCATCCATAACTACAATAACGGGTCGGTGACAGTTTGTCTGGATTAGTGTCGTCGATAAGATGTTAATGTTATTACAACAAATTACGAATTTAAGTTACTATATACCTGCTATAAGTAATAAAAATAATACACTGTCTTATAACATACAGAAAGTTAGAAAATTTGTTTAGTCTGTATTCGATTGTGTGCATCGTGTACGATATTGGCGGTACGGTACGGTTTATTAAATCATTATTCTCGTGCGTTGTGTTTTAATAGTAAATTCTAAAATCGAATTATTAGTTTTAAAAAATCAATTTAAAAATGAAAAGAAGTAGAAGTCAATTATCAATATTTAGTTTTGGTATGAAAAAAAAATTAAAAATAATGAAGAAAATGAAAATAAGTCAGGAAATATTTCATGGTATTGTAACTGACAACAATGTACTAAATGCTCCGCAAAAACAACCTGACGACGAATGTAATCGATAAAATATCTGAAAATAATTCATTAGTTATTGGATTATTTTTATCAATTTTTGATCAATGGCGTCATTTCAATTTTTAACAGGAGGGGCAAAAATTTTAGTCAGCCCACATAACTGAACCAAAAAAAAAACAGAACTTATCTGCCGGGTTAACTTTTACTTATAATTTTATCTCGTTACAATTCCCATCTTACATTACTTTGTACATCAAAAATGTGTCAAAAATAGCCTCATTTAATAGCAAAAAAAGACATTGAGGAGCTAAAAATAACTATAGTACATACCTCAATGGCGTCATTTTATATTTTTCTAGGGGTATTGAACAACTTAAATTACAATATAAAATACGGCTGCTAAACCTTATTGAAAAATGGAAAATTTATAAATGGGTATATTTTTTTATAGAGGTTTTTTTCGAAATCGTGGATAAATTTAAGAATGATAATTTTGTTTTTATAATTTCTAGATTATAGTATATGCATCTATATATTGGAGATAAAAACTATAAACATTAATTAATATTAAAGTGACAAAAGTTATCTAGTGCTTACACAATATTATATTTCCTTAAAATTAAAATAATTATTATAATCATGTTATTTCACAAACTATTGGGATGATTTCATACAATCAGGGCAAATTCCCACCTTACCCCTTCGCCCGTCAAATGATAACACTGTTTCTGATATTAATGATGGAAAAAAAGTACGAATTTTTAAAAAAAATTTTTGGACACCATCAAAAAATTACCAATTTCTTATTGAACCAAAACGACGACTAAAATTTAAAATCGATTGGTTAAATCGTTATCCTTTGCTAGCTTTTACTCGGAAAAATTAGATTTTCTAATCATCATCTCGTGATGTCCAAATTACAATAACTTATTCTAAAGTATTTATATAATAATATCGATTTAAAAGATTAGTAAAAAGCAGCGCTTTTTTACAAAGATATTTTACAGCACTATGAGACTTTTAACGCAGAAATTAAAATATAGGTAAATGGAAAAATGTACCAGGAAAAGACTGCCGAACTACACCATTGACTACATTGGCTGAAATTTCTTGATTTTTTTCCAAACATAGTCTTTTACAAATTTTAGCCACATTACCTATTACAACTGGCACAGCTGAATGATCGTTCTCAACTTTACGGAGACTCAAACCCTATTTAAGGAACAACATGAGACAAGTTAGACTTACTGGATTGGCTCTTCTTAACATATACCGTAACCACATCGAAGAAGTTATAAATAAATTTGCCAAATTACTACAAATATGGAATTTTGTACATTAATGTTCTACATAAAATAATACCTAACCTAACTTTTATAATTAATTTTTGGACTATTTTTATTCATTAAATGAATTTCATGTAAAAGTAATAAAATATATGCAACATTGATTATTATAGATTTTTTATGAACACCCGAATTTTTTTTTTGTGTACGTGCTTGATTTAGTGTGATTACATTCATAAGTAGAAATTTAATATTTGAATAATTATATTGTTAATTGTAATTATCAGTCATATATTTTGTCTTTTTCATCATAGTAGCTCCACAGTTGCTGTTGATATACATTGATCAATTTCATCATTTTACACTTTGTGCTAGTTAACTGTTATCATTGTGTGTAAAACCAAACATTTAAAAAATAAAATTCAATGTCCACATTCCGAGGTTACATTGTACTAGCCTTCTTTAAATATTCGATTTTTAAAGTTTAGTACACTCAGTATTTACAATATATTGTTACAACAAATAATATGGAAATGTCGGAAATACACCAAATACTAATAAAAAAAATTGCTAAAAAGAAAATCCAAAAAAAAATGTAAATTTCACTACAAAAATGAAGTAATTATTAAAATACCATTAAAAAGACTATGTTGAAAGTATTTCAAACAGTATTCAAAATTAAAAAAAGTAGTTGAATACTTTATTATTCAAATACTTTACAACAAACTTATAGGCTTATGTTTACAATAGTGTGTATTGGGCAGTGGTAACTGCTATAATTTTTAAAACTAATATGTATAATATAGGCAATAATACTAAACAAAAATAATAATAATTAGATGATCAGAATTTAATCAAAATAGGAAACAAAAAAATTATAAAACGTATCGTCCATATTTTACTGATTTTAACATGTGATTACAGTTATTTTAAACATTAAGGTATAACTACATGACATGTATGAACTAATACGATTTTATGAAACTAAACTATGCTAATTTAAATATACTGCAAAGTTTATTTTATATTTTATAACAATTGTCAAATATAATATGGTCATTAAAACATTAGAGTTTGAACCAACTACTTAAATTTTAGGTTTATGATTTGTACAGGTTAATATATATATATATGTAATCATAAATGTGATACAATTTTAAAACAAAAATAATGACTAACAGCCTAACATATTGTATTATTAATAATACATAATATAAAAGCTTAGATATAATTAAAAATAACAATGGATAAAAAAAAATGTTTAATCTACACTTCAAGAATTTTGTAATTATAAGTATGCAAAAAAATATTTTTGAATAGCAACTTTTTATACATGAAAAAAATAACGAAACTAGTTAGTTATTAACATATAAGGTCATTTTAATTTATCAAAAACAAAATTTATATAAATTGTAAGAATTGTAAACAATAAATTTAAAGTATTTGGTTGAATTACCATGCAATGCAAATAACAATTTTATATGAAATAAGTTCATATCTGATCTAAAAACCTAAATTAAATTTAATAGAAAATTAAGAAATTTTGAGTAATAATTAATAATTGAAACCGTTTATTTTATGTATATTGTAAATTCAGTTTCAGAGTTCTAATTTTATTTTAACCAAAACTTATGGATTTATGATAAGTGTATCGTCAAATTAAAAAATTACATCAGATACGTCAGATTATGTTAGTAATTAATGAGTGTACACTGTACATACATTTTATTTAGCAATTTTCTTTTAAATGAATTTAAAAAAAAATACAATATCAACTGTAGCAATCAAATCAATTTAAAAAATAATTATTTTTTTTATTTTGTTCACAACAAGCTGTAAATGCTGTAATATTCTCAAGACAATGTTTCATATAAAAAAATATATAACAAACAAAATCATGATTCTTCTTAAAATGTTAATTTTAAAATTTGTACCAAATAAGATACTATTTAAATATTAACCTACCTCATACATATTAAGTATGTATAAAATTAAACATTAGTAGAAATTAAAATCTAATAACCAAACTTTTGCTTTTTTAGTCTTCTTTTAGATTTTTGAAGTTCTCCATCTGATACATCAGAATTTTCTGATCCTGATACATCTAAAGCTAATTCACTAGATTCCATAGCATAATTACCAGTAGCCTTAGCTCTTTCTAATGTTCTGATCTGAGATTCCAAAATATTATTCTGCCGCTTGAGATCATCAATGTCTTGTTGGTGGGAAACATTTTTGCGTCTCATAAATTGTATGTAATCAGCTGCTTTTTTTAATATCTGTGCACGGCTAGCAACTTTTTCACCTTGTAGTGATGGAACTGAATCTCTAAGACTTGTAAAGCTATCTTTTATATGGTCACGTCTTTTGCGTTCTAAAGCATTATGGTGTGCACGTTTTTCTGCAGTCTCCAACTCAATGTCACGGTCATCATCACTCATTTTGAGTCTTTGTATTCAATTTACTCTTTTGGAGCAAAATCTATACAAAACAAATCCTAATTAATATAAAAATATGATATAAACTAATAAATAGCATCTTGTAAAAGACCAATACTCCATGATTAAATTTATAGAGGGAAAATAAAATATTTCTTTATACAAAATGAACATATTAGAAAACTATAAAAATGATAATTAATAAATAATCATTACTTAATTGTGTTGGAATATATTAAAACAAAAATATATTACTGTATCATTTAACAATGTTATGGTTAAAAATCAAGAAAATCTAAAAATGACTTTATTTGGTGATCATATCAATTTTATTATTACTTATCAGTTATCATGTATCTTCATTATGTGAAAATTGAACAGATAATAATATGATCTGGTTATATCCTATGCATAAAAATTAAAAATATAATATTCACATTGAATAGTGAATACAACTTTTGTAATTTTTCTTTCCAATCACATATGAATTAATATTAAAATGAGACAAGACACAGAAAAGTATCAGTAGATGCAGTATGTATGAAAATGAATCGCTTAAAGTAAATTACGAGTATAATTATGACAAAAATAAATTTCAGCAATGGCTAAGATTGTGTTTAGTGCACAGAGGTTTTTGGACAATAACACAATATATGAGTCAAAGTTCTATTTTCTCCCAGCGAAAAACTATTACAACAATAAAAACGATTTAGCAATACTGGCACGCACATTTACGTATCAAGCCCAGTCTGGGTCTTCGATCACTATTGGCATTGAAACACGCAAGTACACAACGAATGGAAACAAATGCATCAAACACTTACACCAGTATTGTCTCCGACGAGGCCTCTGAGGTTAAACAACACTTCTTGTCCACTAGACAGTCGTACTGTAGGTTGTTACGTTATTCGAAAAACTAGCTGAAACGATGAGAAATAATTAAATCGGTTCGGTTTTCAGTTGTAAATAAATAAAAGTACTAAAAAATATCGCATTTAATTTAATCAACAATGTTCTTATCATAATATCTCATACAAAAGAGCGACCCGATTACCACATTGTGTATCAACATCTCATCGGGCTGACCACATTAGAAGTATACTTTATACATTTCGGTATTTATGTTTTTTCGTTTTCGGCTCGTCACCACTGAACCAGCACTGAATGAGACAATGCCAACCGCTGGGCGCTAAATCGCCGGAGACCGTCAAACCGTCAAAAGTCAAAATATTGAAGATAATTTAACGGTCGTTACTCGTTATTAGTTTCTCTTCCTCATAATCATTAATCTATTAATTTCACGTTCCCACCTTTGCGTAGTATTTCGTCATTTTTAAATTTATTAATTAATTACTTATTCATCAATAATTGTTTAGTTTCATACAGCTAAATTGTATTTTTCAAATGTCAATTTGTTTATGAACAACACCAAAGTAAGTAAGCACCGATTACATATTTCGTTTTGAACATTTTGTACAAGTCATGATATTAAAATATTCGTTTTGTACTTAATGTTCACAATCACCTAGAAACAGTTCGTATATATTTTAATAGGTATAAAATATTCATGCTATACTGTTATATCTTGACAATAAAAGAGTTTAACTATGATAATTAATTACTCAGGTCTGGATTTTATGTATATACATATTCTGCTACACTTCAAAGAATTCTGAATAAATAAGTTGACTTTTTACAATGTGTTAATTCTATATTTAATATTCATTTTGTTTATTTGAGTAAAAATTAATTTAATTTGCATACCTAATTCTAAGTAGTTTCATAAAAATTGTGTATTTTATATAATAATAGATTAGTTTATAGTAGATATAATACTAATGTTATTTCAATTTTTAATTGTAAGATTCTGGATTGTCATACAACCTGGTATGTTTAGAACAGTTTTTATATAGCGTTCTGATATCCAAATAAAGTATTTCAGGACAGCCAAATGTTCCGGAATTTAACTTCAATAATTCATATTAACATTTTGTTATTTACTAAACATTTTCAGTAGAAAAGCAATAAGTTGATGTATTTTAAAATTATTTCTAACCTAATTGATGATTTTGTTGGTTACTCATTCCATTTTGTAACATTGAATTAGTTTCATCTTTTAAAAGTATGTCGTAAAGTGCTGACCATTGTGCGTGATGGGAAGTTATAAAAAAAATTGTATATTAAAACCACTGTTGTTGATAAAAAGTTTAAAGTAAAATAAAATAATAGTAAATTAGTAAAATTATAAAAGTATATACTTAAGTATGTATAACAACTTTTATTTACAATTTATGAAAAATTTTAACTACATTATTTCATTGATGTATATTGAAATAGAATGAAAAGAGTTGGGAGCCAACCAGCTAAAATTCAAAAAAAGTATAGAGCAGAAGATGATGCGAAAGACCCTATTCAAGTTTATTGTCGGATTCGCCCTGTTCAGTCCAATTTAGAATCGTCATGTATCAAAGTTATATCTGATACTGAAATACAAATATATTGCTCGCCAGATGACAGAGGTATATCAAGAGAAGGGCAATTCAGTTACAAAAAAATATTCACTGAATATGAGACCCAAGAAGTGGTTTTTCAAGATATGGGATTGCCACTAATTGAACAACTTTTGATGGGAAAGAGTAGTTTAATGTTTGCATATGGAATATCAGGTAGTGGCAAATCATATACAATGACTGGTAATCAAGAAGATGGTGGTATAGTTGGAAGATGCTTCGATGTCATATTCAATTCTATTCAAAATTACCAAGCTAGAAGGTTTACTTTTAAACCTGATAAACTTAATGGATTTGATGTATATAGCATGGAAGATGCTTTATTTTTTAAATCTGAAGATTTCAAAAACAATGTTAAAAATCCTTCTAAAACATCAAAAAAGTAAGAATCATTACATTTTTTATATACCCTGAAAAAAATATTTAATATGTTTAAAAAATTAAATATTTTTAGAAAAGATGGAGATGTAGATCGAATACCATTTAATTATAAAGTTATGGATATAGAACAAGATGTAGCATATTCAGTCTTTATAAGCTATGTAGAAATATATCATAATTATGTTTATGATCTTTTAGAAGATGTATCTGATGGAGAAATAAGACGGTAAATAAATAATAAGTTATATATTTATAATTAGTTTTAATTTAATATGGTTACTTAATAGAAACAGTAAAATAATAAGAGAAGATGCTAATGGAAATATGTATGTGCATGGAGTAAATGAACAAGAAGTATTTAATGCAGATGAAGCTTTTGAATGGTTAAGAAAAGGTCAATTAAGAAAGCGTACTGCTCCAACCTTTTTGAACATGGACTCCAGCCGCAGTCATACAGTTTTTACTATAAGAGTTGTACAAGTGAGTTTAAGAAATATATAAATATAAATAAAAGATTTTGTGAAATGTAAATTCAGAATATCAAGTTTTAGTAGATTGTAGAATATAAAAATCACTTTCTATAAATATAAAATACCATAAGACATTTTTAAATATTATGTATACTTGTAGATCACTATAATAATTTATAATATACTATAATAGGCACCTTTGGACACTGATGGTGTAAGTATAATTCAAGATAAGAAATATACAGTTGTGAGTCAGCTGTCATTAGTAGATTTAGCTGGAAGTGAACGAGCTGGGAAAGCAAAGACAACTGGGCAGAGACTTCAAGAAGCTGGTTAGAATTTTTTTAATTTTATTTTATACATCATATTTTGTACTGTATATTTTTACAGGTGAAATAAATAAGTCTCTATCAAATTTGAAACAATGTCTTAAAATATTATATGAAAATCAGTCTTCCAGCAATTTAAGGAATATTGCTGAGAAAATCCCTTACAGAACATCACGTCTTACACATCTGTTCAAAAGTTTCTTTGAAGGTTCGGGTTCAATCAGAATGCTAATTTGTGTTAACCCTATGTCTGAATATACAGAGCTTTTGGTAAATAAAAACCAAATTAATTTTATTTAATATATATTTAAATCATTTTGTTATCGACATGCAGCCTGTGCTACAATTTGGTGAAATGTCTGGAAGTGTTCAAGTTAAAAGAACAACTCCATTACGAATGGATATAGGTTTGACTCCAGGTAGAAGAAAAGTCATTGATGTATGTGATAATACTTAACATTAATTATATGTCTGTTCCTAATATAATCACAATTTTAGATTCAATCATTAAACCGTATACCGTATGTTATTGAGGAAGACACTAGATTTCCACAAGACAATAAAATTAATTATGAATCAAAAGAAAATTGTTTTGGAGGGTAATTTCAATTGATTGTGTGTATAAAATAATAATAATAATAACTATTTTTTGCAGTTTTTTAAATTTGGGACCACCATTACCAGATTTAGAAGTAGATGATTTATTAGATGATGAAAAGAGACAACAATTAGTTACTGCTCTTGATCAGAGAATTAAAAAAAAAGAAGAACTTCGTGAAATGTTGATTACTCAGAGTATGATAAAAGTTATTTAAAATATATCTATTATTTTTATTTGAATAAATATAAATATTTTTAATGACAAAGACTAAATAAAATTAATTACTTTCTGTTTACAGGTAATGACATACGATCACAAATAGTATTTTTAGAAAGCAATTATGCAGGTGCTAAACAAGAAATAAATTCATTGCAAATTTTGAGAGACCAAGATACCAATAAAGTATTAATAACCAAACTTGTTATACACACTGATGGTTATTACTAATAATATGTATAATATTTTATATAGGTAAAACAATATCAAAACAAATCATTTCTACTGGAAAATGAAATGGCTTCGTTAAAAAGAAAATTAGAATTTATGGATAGTGAAAACAAAAGATTAAAATCAGATGTAAGTACAAATAAAAACTGGAATAGTGTTATAAATTAACCTAACCTGTTGACTATAGAAAAGTAACCTAGAATAGGTGTCTTATCTTGTTTTATTCTCATACTCCTACTTAAAAATGACCCATTGACTAAATCGAAGATTAAGGACATTATTTGTTGCTAATAATACTGTATTATAAACCAATAAAAATGTATTTAGTCAAAATGTCAGAAAAGCATATTTGTTAATTTTGTTAACTCTTTAATTTTTAGTTAAATGCAAAAGACAACCTGTTAAATCAAGTTTCAGTAGATAAAGATCTGTTAAAACAAAAATACAATACAAAAATTGTTAAGAAACAAGAACAGTTGTCCAAAGAATTCAAAGATAAATGGAAAGTTCAAGAAAATGAGTTTGAGGTTTGTATAGTATTTTTTATTATTTAAATTTAAATACAATTTAACTAATAAGTTTTAATAAATATGTTTTGTTCATTTTTAAATATTTATAATCGTAAATCATCTTCCAGTTTCTAAAGTTAGTATTCAAGAGAAAAACTATTCAGGTTAAGCTCCGATTTTGGAATTAACTTATAATGACTCAAGAAAGATACTCTTAAATTTGTTATTATTTCTAAATTTATAACTTCTAAAAATTAATTTTTTTTTTCCAATTGTTTACAAAAGCATTGGAAAAAACAAAAAAAAAAATTAAAGATAAACAAGAATTATGCAAACCCTATTTTTACAATGTTTATATTAGCATTTTATAAACATCTAAGCATAAAACATTTTCGATTTTATTAGTTTTTTTTTTTTTGTGCAAAACTTTTTAATTAAATACAAACTTCCTAAAAAGTTGTTATTAGTGGAATTTTTAAAAAAAAAGTTGAGTGTAAATTTACAAAACTTTTTTTTGAACTTCTGAAGTGAGAATTTTGACAAAATTACAAATATTTGCAAATTATTTTGAGTTAAAAATTCATAAAATAATTTCTTTTTATCTAAGAATTGAAAATGTAATACTAGGTTCTCCATAATTTTTTACCTTTTATAAAAAAAAGTTTACTTTGAAGTCAAACTAATTTTTTATGAACATTCAAAATTAGATACTGAATATTCAATTGTCAACTAACAATTTTCTTATTTTGTTGTAGGTAATTTAAGAATGAATGACTGTAGATACTTGAATTTATCATCAAATATTAATATTAACTTTTTCTATAACTAACAGTATTTTTAACTCTTATAAATCTTATAGATATTTAAAATTTTCAATGTTTTTTATTTTTTTAATTTTATGAATGTGGATAAAATATTTATTGTTTAGTCAAAAACCTTAACAATTTTATACAAAGTTTGACATAGTTGTTTTAAATTTCAGACTGCAGTTAAAAAATGTTAAAGATCCATAGACCCAATTATAACTAAAGTTCAAAATCTCAAAAATTTGCAAAAAACTGTTAGTTTAATTTTTTATAGCTAAGGATTGAAAATTTAAAGCAAGGTTTCTAATGAGTAGTTCATACTGTAACCAACAAATATATAAATACAGTTTTTTTTATGGATATTTTAAGTTTAAATTTGGACGAAATAATAAGATATGCATTATTAAAAAAGAAAAACGATTTTACTTATTTTATCGTACTCTAAAATTATTATTTAAGAGTACTTGAAACATTTAAAGTATATTATTTTTATTTGTACATACAATGGCGTGTTAAATCTAAATGTTTTGGCAAAAATTAAGTCCACCTACTGTATTACTATTGTCTTATATTAAAATAAATTAATTTAATAGCAATTATATCATAAAATATACTTGGTATATAGACTGACGTCTTCACTCAAAATAGTTTTTCAAATACAATGATTTTAAATTATTGAATTAAAATTTAACACATTGATTACAGTGACTTACTTGACACCTACTCTACAGCAAAGAGGTGCCCACTTATCCACCTTTTTTAATTATTTATTTGATTTTCAGGCAAAATTACAAGATAAAAAACGCAAATTAAGACATATCAAAAATATAGTTGAAAGCACAGAAAATATTCCTGGCCATTTTTCCAGGCGTATTGTAAAAAGAACACTGTCTGATGAAAGTTTAAACAAAATAGAACCAGTTGTAAATAATGGTAAACCCCCCGATTCAAAACAAAATGAGGTATCTAAACTATATTTTAAAATAAAATGTTTTCAATTGTCCTCATTCAACATTATTATTATTTAATATTTAGCCATCTCAAGCAACACTAAGATATTTACGTTCAAGACGATCTAAATCTTGTGATCCACATGAACGTTGGATAGAACACAAACCTCCAGTGCCTATTCCTTTACAAACTGTCATGCAACCCAAATTAAAGAAGCGTAAATCCATTACAAAGTTGACAGATGCCAAAACAGTGTCAAATAATGGTGCATCAAAATATTGTTTATTAACACAAGGATCAGATGAACAAGGCATTCCAGAAGCTAAACTCTATAAAGTACTTTATACTTATTTTAATAATAACAGTTGTCAACAAAATTAATATTGATTAATTTGTAATTTATTAGGCTGACATTATACAAACCATGGGTGGAGGTGCCCAGGTTGTGTTCAATGATGTTGAAACGTTAAAACAAGATTCTCCATTGGGTGGGTCTCCGGTAAAAAACCGTATCCAGGCATATAATAATGAAGTAAAAGCTCATACAGGCGATCCAAATGATGTACAAGCAAAATGCTATGGGATACAAGGAGGGTATACTCAGACGTCAAAAAAATTATGATCTAATAAAATCGCTTACAATCACTAAGAAAAATATATTAAATTTAAAGAGAGTTGGCTAAATGTATGTGATATCAATCTTAAATTACTTTTTTATTAATATACATATAAATTGTACATAACATTACTTTAAGAAACGTGCTGTTTAGAAACAGAACTGAACTGAAGATCAATATAACTTAATTTGACAGTTTAAGGAACCAATTCCATACAAAATGCCATCTCAATCACAATAGTTTCAGTTCTACATCAATGTCAGTATGATTTAATTTTTAAATATTTGAATGTTAACCTTTTATTCACTATAAAATCAATTGTTTTGTTTTGTTTTTTTTTTTTTTTTTTTATAAGGTTTTTGGTATTATATAATTATTTATAACTAAGTTTTGCCTGCAGAAATGTGACAAAATAAAAAATATTTTGATATACTGCATATTGTGTTTTAAATTATTATTTCACAACTTTATAGTATGTTTTGTATTGAATTTTTTACAGTTCAAATTAACATAAGAAATATATTTTTAACTTTTGAAATCAATGATTTATTTGAATCACCACATCAAGGGAATGGAATTGGGTGAGTGGTAAGCCATACATAGATACAAATATAATATTTATTTTATATTTCTTCTTGTGTATTACAATTGAGGTTGACATTAAATTTTCATACTCAGTGTGATTAAGACCATTCATTAGTACTAATGCTAAAATTATGTAATAAAGAACAAGCACTTTAAACACTATTTTCTGTATACGTATTTTAATCACAAAAACAAATTTATTGTAACTAACATCAAATATCGATAGAACAGGTTTGTACAGTAAACGATAATGATATTGTTTCAATTGGTATATAATATACAATTTTAACTTAACCTAGTCCTAAAGATTTATTAATCGTCATCTGTATATTTTAGAACTATTATTAAATGAAAATGTATACCATATTAAAATTAGTTAAATTAAGTACAATAATAAAAAAAACAAGATGGTTCTATTAACAATATAAAGTTTTCTTTCATTATACACCATACAATTAATGATAAAAATTAAATGCTACTATAATTTGAAATACATACATTTCTATATAATATAACAGACCATAGTTGTATAACTATGGTGACACCCATGAAAAGGATTAAATTAACAACAGATATCATAAGCTAATAATAATAATAATAATATATTGTGAGGCCAGTTTTCATAGAAAACGACAAGACTAGAATCACAGACGGGCAAGGAAAATGAAAT
This sequence comes from Pentalonia nigronervosa, assembly GCA_014851325.1. Classification (NCBI taxonomy): domain Eukaryota; kingdom Metazoa; phylum Arthropoda; class Insecta; order Hemiptera; family Aphididae; genus Pentalonia; species Pentalonia nigronervosa. The sequence continues at coordinate 84,492 of JACXSJ010000801.1, read as the reverse complement.
AATATCATCTAATGTATACACAGAAATGAATAGGTATACAATAATATTATATAGCTAATTTAATATTCTTAACTTATTTTTGTTTAATAATATGTATTTTTTTTTTCAATTTTTAATGATAAGACGGGTTGTTTGGTCCCTAAGCATTAAAACATAATTAGATAAAATCAATTTTATTTTTATATTTACTTTACATGTAACGGCCAATTTGTTTTGAGCACAAATGTATTACATTATTTTTTATGACAATTGAAGAATTAAAATGGGTTCACATTAACATGCATTTATATTTTTTGAACAAAGAATAGGTAAATAAAATTATTATCCATAAACATAGAAATTAACAAGAAATATATATAATATATATACAAGCTAAGAACACAAGTTCGGTTTTTAATCGATATATTTTTTTTTAATTCGGATTCCTTTACACACAGTTGTAACTAATTTTAGGAATAATTTTCCAAATTACTACCACCTTGTTTACAATTTCAAAAAAAATACATCGATTAAAAACTGATGCATTTATATATGCCATCATGTTATTGCTATTTATTGAGATGTTACTTTAAAACTGTGTATATACAAAAATATATAAATTTCTGGATTTCAATCAGGTACAATATAGAAAAAGAAAAAATGGACATAAATAATTTACCTATTCAATTATAAATTTAAATTTTGACAACTTTAATGTTAATAAATACTCTTTTACTGCATGCAAAAACTAAAGAAAAAAAAAATTGATTTTAAACGATTTGTACTAGGCAGCTGGCAAGAATAATTGCGGATGAAATGAGTGTCACACTCATATTTTAATACATATAATAATATATTTATTGTACATTGACACTGTGTCATTATTGAAAGAGATGAAGATTACTAAAAAAGGATAAAAAAAAATTATAAAACATAAACAAAAAAAATAATAGACATTAGTTAACGACAGTAAAGAAGACTTTGTACTATTAGCGATGGGTACAAAATAAAATATAATAAATCTATGAATTTAACTGAAGAGAAACGTAAACGTACAATTCATTAGATAAGCAGAAGAAATACATTTATGCAACATATGAACACAAATTTTATAGTTAAATGAATTAAAATGAATTAGAATAAATGAAAATATTAAAAAAAAAAAAGAAATAGTTAGAAACTTAATATTTTCAGTCAACTGATTTTTAAGCACATATTTAATTGATACGTTTTTAATTAAAAACAATAATAATGATAAATGGTAATAATAATAATAATAATAATAGTAGCAATAATACTTAATCAAAATCTATGCAGCTCATGTTTGAGAAGAAAATTATTAGGATAGATTTGAGCTTGATATAATTTGAGAATCAGCAGCTAATTAAATGTATACATTTGAAACTTAATGAGATATTATCAAATTATTGACTAACATTTATCATCCTTGTTAAGCAAGTGAACAACTGTTACTCAATTGGTATCATGGGCGCAGTGGCGCTCAAGCATCCAATGACCCATTTCACAAAGTGCAAAAATGAATGAAACGATGCGTAATATAATACGTAAGCACTCCATGAAATTTGGAAAATCTGGCACCCATGATTAGTATTGCACTCCGAATGAAGATAATGGCATTGATTATAAAATAGCTCATACTATTTACGATCAAAGATAATGTTAACAAAAAATTTCTCAATTCTTTTGTAAAACTAATACTATAATACAATTGGTTTGAAATTGTTTGCCCCTCCCCAAATTATTAGATTGCAATCAAGTTAAAATGAATTTTGCAAACTAAAACAAGAAATCTTAAGAGATAACATTACATTCAATATAATCTAAATGAAATGTTTAGGAGGAGGAGGTGTTTTATATGGCGACTGATTGGGCGAACTATCGCCCAAGTCTAATCTTAATTCAACTTCTGGGCCAAGAATTGGACATATGTTTAGCTGGTCCAAAGAAAGTGATACAGCTGCAACGTCAGGCATAATTACTTGCTCTCCTCGGCCATCAAAATCATCATCATCTTCATACTAAAAATTAGATTGCAAAAAATAAGTGAAAAAAAAAATTTTTAAATCATAATTACTTACTCTGATATTATTAGTGTATCGTAAAGATGACGCCATATCATTTACAACATATGGTCTATGTTGTTTTCTCAATTTTTGCTGTGCATATACGGATGGTAAGGTGCTAGTACCTAAACCTTTTCGTTTTTCTTTTCTTGTGCGACTACTTCGAGATCTTGTACTTTCTTTTGGTTTATCATCAGGACCTCCACCACAATAGCACACAGAACTAGCAGCTTTCTAATTATTAAACATGTGTTAAAAAATTTTCAATTTAATAATTAAGATTGAAATGTTGATAATACTTCTAAAAGATAAGCAACAGGGTCTGGTAAATTGAACTCTCGAACAACTCTTAATCTTATTTGATGATTGATTTCTTGTCGACTAGATAAAGGCAGTGATATAGCTCGTTGACAACCAGGGGCAGATCTCAGTTTTTGGTCACGTTTAACCATAGCATTCATGGTTGACGCATCTGGTGCTAAATACAAATTTATGATTTTAGAAACAACTTATTGGTTTAAATAATATATTATTATACTTGGTATTGAAGCTGTTAAAACATCAAGAGATGAAAGGCCATATGATGATGGAGTAGGTTTTTCTTCAATCATATACAAAGTATCAGGTATACCATCAGGCATGTATCTTGTTCGCCGTACAAGCTCTTCATCCTCTCTTAACATCTGATCTTCAAATAATGACTAAAACAAATAAAAAATCCATATAAATGGCAAATTCTGTTTAAATAAACATAAATTGAGTACAATATATTTATATAAATATAAAATTATTTTACTTATCAAAAACATTTGAATTCATTTACATTTTAAAGTCTCAAATTCTTAATGTAATAAATGGAACACAATTAATATTTTAGAAACCAAACAAATTAATTTTCAGGTTATAATAATAAAAATTGTTTATTTAATAACAAAAACAAAAATATCAGGTAAAAGTATAAATACATCCATAATTCTTAGATCTAACCTCAAGAAGTTTAATCTTATCAAATTAATTACTATATTTTATTTACTAGCTGTCCCACCCGGCGTTGTCAGAGTTGAAGATTAAGTTAGGAATAACCTCTAGTGATTTACATGCAACTAGCTACATAGGTAGACAATCTAACTGTGTTGAATCGTGGTAAATATGCGAGCAGTATAGTATCAAGTAAACAATCCACTTGTGGTGAATTGAAGACCCCATGTAAGTGAAATCAAAATATTAGGCACACGAAAAATATCACAACAGTGACCTGTGCCAAAGAATTTTTTTTTTTATAAATTTATTTGTAAAAATATGTATAAGCTATATTCCTACTATAATAATATTTATAAAATATGTAACCAATAACAACCCTATAAATAAATAGAGATTATATATAAACATATAAACTTATATATATATATATACACCATCAAAAATAGCTCTTTCAGTTTTCCCAGAATTTTTAATGTACAATATGTGCGTAGAACAGGATGTTAATATATATTAGAAACCTTCGAGGGAGTGTACTCAACAACTTTCAAAAGTTACATGACGATCGGATTAATAGTATAGGAGTGCATAAAGGACATACAAACATTTATATATATATATATATATATATATATATATATAGATGTATTAACTTTAATCAATAGCAATCTTACTTTGTCCTTCAAAAATGACAATATATATGCAACTCGCATATGATATAATTTATTATTTCGAGTCCGTAAACATAACAATTTGATGCATTCGTTTACCACATTGCCAGATTAACCAATGGCAATTATATTTTATATACAAAATAAAATACTAATTTCTATAATTTATTTCTATCATTACTATTATAATCTGTAAGTTGTAACCAATGGCAATCATTAATAAATAAAAATAATTTTCGATTTCCATCGTGAATCTCAAAATCCTTGTGTGAACACCTCTTTTAAATGTGAATTTTGGAAAATCCTTTCTTAGTACACAGTTAAATTATCATATTAATCTACCATCAAAATTTCAAATTAATAGCTATAGCTCTTAAAAAGTATGACTCTCTGTTTATTATGAATCAGTAACCTAATGTCTGGATAAATTTTTCAGATATATTTTAATAGTTATTATTCTATTCGAGGCAGAGACGAATCCAACAAATCAAAAATCATCAAAATCAGTCCAGCTGTTCTTGAGTTATAAATGGTATAACTAACCCGACTTTGTTTTATATATATAGATTTGGCATGAAAATGTTCAGCATGTTACTGAAACAAATAGCTTTCTATATTGTTGTCTTTAAAATTAATAATAAGCAATACTTAAAATTAACAATTAACCAAACAAATCTTACTTATATGATTAACTCACTTTAATTTCATCATAGTATGGAATAAATAACCTAGGTCTCACATAAAGCCCAGATGGATGTCTAATCCAAGCATTGATTCTGGACATATGATGAGACAATATTGGTGAATCATTACCAATCATATGGCTTGGTGGTGAACTCACTAAACCTCTTCTTATCGCAGTGGTTAAAGTCTCATGCTCAGTGGGGATAACATGATCCATACGTACCAAAGGTAAGAGTTCAGATAATATTTCACGTAGTTCTACATCACTTAAATCTCGTTTTTTTACACCTTTTCGGCTAACAGAATGTGTTGTTTGACTAACTAAATTTGGTTCTAAAATCAATTAAATAAATTATAAATCAGTTAAAGTTAAGCACTTGAAATTTAATACCTCTATCTTCCATGCGTCTAATCAATTCATGTTCACCCCATTTGAGAACAGCTTGTAAAACTTCAAGTTCACTTGTTTGTAAGAAATTACTCTTTAAACAGTCTATTAGATGAGCTTTGTCAAGTTGGTACAAAACAGGACTATTAGCCACTTGAGAAAATTCTTCACGTAAAAAATGTTTAGCTTGGCGATGAACCCATGCTGACCCATGTGGCAAACTTCCCCACCTATAATTATTTTTAGTATTAATAAATAATAATATTTAAAAATTAACATTATAATATTTTAATAGAATTACCTAAGTACTCCTGGAAGTGACTCTAGAGTAAGCCATTCTAGGATAAGATCCTCACAACCCTGAGATACTATTTCTAATTCTAGGAAACGACCAATCTGATACAACTCCATAGCTTCATCCAAAGGACTTGGCCTAACACGTCCCGTATTGGTTAGAGCTTCAACCTAAGACAAATGATTTTAAGTATTTTTAGGCACATAATTGTGTATGACATTGCATTATATTTACTTCACTTAAACTGCCAGCAGAAGAGCCACACCCTGAACCTCTCAGTATCAGAGACAAATCAACTGTGTCTAAATAAATTGCATGTAATAGTACTCTAGCATATCGTTTTGGAATAACTGATTCATCTAGTACTATCCTGAAATATTTGAAAAACAAATAATATATTATCGGCAAATAATTGTTGGTAAATATAAAAAATTGTTGTTCAAACCTTGTAGGAATGTGTAAAGCTCTTTCAGTATGTTCTTCACCAGATTTAGTTCTTCGTTGAATAAGATTCCTGAAAAATGGAGACCTAGCACTAAGAATAGATTTATGACAAGGCAATTCCAGTTTTGGTTGAAAACCATATTCAGATCCAGTAGATTCTGGCCTTCGATCTGAATATCCTTCTGGAATAAACACAAGTGCAGCATCTGCATAGTCACCAGTTTCCAACAGATATCTTAAATCATTTTCTAACACATTTGGTGTACCAAGTTCATCTCCAAGTCTCCTCAATAATGCTAAGTCTATATCTCCATCTCTTGGAGCTATATCGCCAGTGTATAAAAAACGTAATAGTGCTGAAAACATTTCTATATCCACACCAGGCGTCCTCAAATCTAAACAAATGCGTGCCCCATAACCAGGACACCCTAAAAGCAATTCACGAAAATATGGACATCGAGCTGATAGTATTGCTCTATGTACTGGGAAACAAACACCACGAAAAATGAGATCGACATCTGTACAATACTTATGGTCATAGAGAGTAGATAAATCTTGTTTAAATGTAGCAGCTGGAGGTCTTGCTAGTTCTGCTTGTACGGACAAGTCTTTAAGAGCAGCCAATGCTTCATATTCTTCAAGTAAAGCAGTAACTTCAGCTGGTGACCAATCGGATATCAGCTCTCTTATGATACGACCATGATTACACACCTTGGAATACCGACGACGCTTAATAAGCTTCTTTCGCAAAGTAGCAAAACCAGACATACGCATCTTACGTCTCTCCCTAAAAATATATGTAAACATAAAATTAAGGTAAGAACTAAGAACAAAAATATTATGAAAAGAAAAAATTTTATTTACTTTATAATAACTCCTGGATAATTTTGAACGTCCACATTTGGATATTCATTGGAAGAAACCCCGGCACCCATTCTGTCGTCTGGCCAATTCCTTTTCGTCATCCCATCATATGACCATACACAAGGTAACAATGTGAAACATAAGTTCATCACATACTTATTTTTTCTGAAATATACAAGTTAATTTAATAAAAAAATAGAATTCTAGCTAAAATAAAAAAATATTAATTGAAGAATGCTTTTGCATTCCTTTCTACTTATTATCATACTGAATACTCTACATATTTATGCCAATAACATTTTCAAATATCATTTCTAAGGGTTAAAACATATTAAATTATATAACATATTATAAATTGTATATAAATTTAAAAAAACCTATTCACTTTACATACTGCCATTCAAAACAAAGAACTAAGTAGATAGTTATTATAAGGCATGGCTAGAATATACTCAATTGTTTTAACTACTTATGGATAAAATGTATTACTAAAGTACAATACTTCAAATAAAATCACAGTTGCATTACACATCATATACATAGTTGGCAAATTAAGTTTACTAATTCACATTCAAATTGGGTCAAGTCAGTAAGTTATTGTATATAAGATATCAGTAGTAATAATAACATAAGAAAATCAAACAATAATTTTATGGTGTACTATTTAAATCAAAACATTGAATTAATATGAAAAATTCACATGAAAATAAACAAATATGTAGTCAAAAAGTACTTCTTGAGTAATTTGTATTAGGTGTCTCAGAAAAAAATTAGCCACTTACACAAAATGGCACTTTCTTGACCTGCATTCGTGGAATCATCGAGATGAATTGTATCGTTTGAATACTTCGTAAAAACAAATATTCGGTAGGGGAAACTTTTTGAACGAAATTTTAGATTGAAACAAAATTTAATAAAAATATTTGAGATCTGAATACAAATTTTACTTAGCTGAGAATATTTTGTTCTATTGATAAAAAAAAAACATCAACACGCCTACAAAAAATGTTATAACGTCTTTGGAAAGTAATTTCCTAGTGAGAACTGAGAACACAAATAAAAATATCTACAAAAATGAAAACATGTTGATTATTTAAAAATAAATAATTTCACAATTTAAAAATGTTGTGGTTAAACTAAAATTTAATTTGTACTACAATTCGGTTCTATTTTAATTTAATTTACAGATAAGTAGTTACAAATTTACAATTAAGTGTTGTTTTAGTTGAATCAATAATTGCATATGAATCATGATTCGTATTCGCTTTGGAAATTTCAATCAAACCGAATATATTGATAACAAAAACATGTGATTAAAGATAAGGCAAAAACACACTGATGAATAAAATGATAGATACCTTAGTACCTGTTATGTAATATGTGGATTGAAGTTGCCAGTTGAGGTATTTTAAATTTTGTTGTTTACCATATAATTTGTTATTTAAGTTAAATTCATTGTTACGATAAATACATATTAAGTATTATTCTGTATTTACAACAAATTACATTTTATTTATTGATTACATGTTTCATTAAGTCAAATCATAACAGTTGTAAGTATTTTAACAAATTAGAAAACACTAACTTAAAATAAGTTACACTAAACTTATACTATGTTTTATTGAGTGTACAATTTAAAAAAAATAACAAATAAATAGATAGTTAAGTCATTTGTTAATAATTTTTAAAATTTTAATTATTTATTTATTATTTAAATTATTTTCTGTGGTTATATAGTGAAACTTTTGTATTCCTACTTATATATGATAATTTTACAATAATAATACAATCGTAGACCTATAAACTAATTATGAATACAATTTATTAGTATAATCTACTAAAATGTATTTTTTAATTTCTTATAAATTAAGTAGTGTTATTCTATTGTCAATAGATTGGTAAAATTCTTAAAATATAATAAGTAGAAAATGTTTAGAATAACTTATTGGAATTTTACTTTTTTCTAGCAAACATAATTAACACATATATATTATTGTCAAATTTATAATGCATATTATTTTATTCTCAACAATAAATAAAACTTAACTACCTATACTTCTAATTTATAGTTATAACCATGGTTACAACTAAGGAAAATACACTCCATAATTTTGTATACGAAATTTCATAAATTATTAACCATTAAAAATAAATTCCAAGTTTCCAAAATTGAATGTTTAAAAATTACAATAAAAGTAACTAGTTCTATTTGTATCATTAAAATGTTTTCTCTTGATTAATATCAAAAATATATTATAGATTATTATTTGTTGATATTTCAAAATTCCCATTTAAAAAATGTTAATATCCTCTCATAAGGCGTTATTCAGAATTTTCTTATTAATCCAAATTAAATAATATCATTGAGGTAAAACAATTTCACTAATTATTAATAACAACAGTTCAATAACCTAAGTATTCCATGGTGTGAAATAATTGAATATTTTCGATTGCTGTGTGTATTGCAATAACAGATTGACCATATGGTTAGGTTTTATAGAATAATAGCATCTATACACAGAAATTCTATTAAAATATTACAATTTTATTCATTAATTTATTACTATAATTCAATTATTTTCTTTACAGCTTAAAATTTAAATATAATCAGTATAAAACAACATTTTTTTATATTTAGGTATATTATGCATTGTAATATTATATAAAATTAAAAGAAAAAGATGTCCTCTAATATGATAAATAAACATTTTCGGTATACAAATTTGTCGTAATTTTTTTTTTATTTAATAACGGATTTGTGGACATCTTCCTATCAATAAAATAACCTTGCTAATAAAATTGATACTATACTATATTATCTTTCTCCATCTATAGAACTTATTTATAATAAATTACTCTAACATTAAATTATATGGCTATTTACAAAACTTAGTCCTAGCTATTGACTATAAACTATATTACTCAAAAACTTTAAATATTTAACTACTCAATACTAATTCATGAGATAAAAACTAATTAACTTAGTCCTTAAATTGCATTAATTATGTTATGAATTATATTTATACAAAAATATAAATTTATCTATCTGGAATAAAATTACCTAATTTACTATTGGGTGTCTATAACAACCCGACAAATATTCTCAAAAATAGTAATAAATAAGTAAGTATTGCCTACCTGTTGTTGAAGCTTGAAAATTACAAAACATTAATAATATTAATTCTAATTATCTAATTTAGTATCACAGAAGGTAAATTAAATTTATGTTTTGGTTATAGTTGTTGTCATGGTTACTTTAGGTAACCTATTATTGTACATTTGTACCTAATGAATGACTATAAAAAAAAGTGAAAATTTTATTGCTACTTAATTGTTTATTTCTTTACCATAACTTAACTTTGAAATTATTCATGGATAATTTTTAATTTTTACTTTGTCTTATATCTGTTTTTAAATTAATTAAAGAACAATACAACAAAATGTTACCTAGATTTAGATGGGCCACTAAGGTGATAGATACGATAAATTATTGTATTAGAAAAATAATTCTGAGCAAGGTTTGGATTATTATTGTGTTTTGAAACTGTAAATGTTTATAAATAAAATATTGGTCAATATTTTAAATACAATTTTTTTTCAATTTTCTGCTGGAAACAATTAGATATTTAGATATATCCAAACAATTAATTGTATATTAAACTATAAGCAGGAGTGTCACTGTTCATTTGAAAAAATTTGTATGAATATTTTTTATAACATACATATATTTTATAACCCCCTGGTCTTAGAATATAGTATAAATGTTAACAATCAAAAACTTGAATAATAAATACCAAATATAATTTATTTTGGGGTAACAAAACATTACTCTTGCCAACTTAAAAAATTTAAGTACCCCTCGATAGTCAATATCCCTTAGTGACGCCTATGACTATAAACAAAGACTATTTAATACAATAAGAATATAATTTGATTAATATTGTGTTCCAAAAATATAAACCAATTTATTTGCAGTTTCTAAGTGAACTTATATCAATGTTTCTTGAGTATAAATTAAATATTAAATAGTAATGTAATATTAATAATGAATTATTAAAATGAAATTAATTGTTGTTTACTTTTCAGGTTGTACAATGTTAACTCCAAATTTTGAATTGGATCAAACTGATGATTATTTAATCATAAAGATCAAAGCAAGATTTGCTAATGTCAACGAAACAGAAGTTGATGTAAATGGTACTCAAGTCACATTTTATTCCTCTCCATATTATTTATGTCTTCATCTACCTGGTGAAGTAGCAGAAACTGATTCTTCATCAGGATCTTATGACTGGGATTCATATGTTTTTACTTTTACATTAAATAAAGTAATTCCAGGAGAACACTTCCCAGATTTAAATCTCATAAACAAATTTCTAACACCAAAAAAAACTTCTCAAACAATCAATCCTTCTATTGAAGTTCTCAATGAAAATTATCATGATGATGATGATGATAGTGTTATAGATTGTAACTTTTTACAAAATCCTGTATCGGATGAAAATATTAGTTGTATGAAGTATGGATTTGCCAATCAAACTCAAAATGGATTTAATAATTTTACTGATGAATTTTTTGAAATTATTGAAATTAAAAATCCCGATGATTTAAATCTTGGAAAAAGAAGATCATTGCAAATTGCAGCAGAAATTTCAAAATTTTGTGATGATCATTACTTGGCAGATTTGAAAATGGAACCTGATTGTTTCAAAGATATATTAATTTTTAAACCATTTTGGTATGATACGACATGTACCTTAAATGATTCTCACACAGATATTTTAAAATCATTTGGTAATAAAGAATACTTATTAAACAAAGATGATAAAAAATCAGCCTTACTCTCATTGGTAGATATCATATATGCATATTGTTATTGCATTCGAACAAACTTGGGTGAAGAAAATACTGAATCACCTTGGTTAATCAACAAACTTTCATCTACACTTTCTTGGTTTCGTAATTTTGTAACGTTTGATGAAACCGTTCAATCATGCATTAGACGAAGTTTGTGTTATCCTTTATACAGACGATGGGATTTAGGCATTTTAGTACTTTCTGATGTACGTAAAGTATTTGAAAACGGATGTATTTGTTTACTCACATGTTTATTGGATATATACAAGTTATTTAACTCAAGTGAACCCAGATATGTGTTGAACCAACTTTACATTAAAGACTATTGTATATGGATTCAACAATTAAATAGAACATATTTTGATACCATAGTCAAACTTTTCGATGAAAATAAAGTCGACAAAGGACTTTTACAATTGGATCTAGAAGAATTGGAAATGGCCGCAATGAGTGTAGATGAAGACATGGCCTTTTTGGAAGATGCATATAATAATGACAGCAACATTATTGAGGCTAAATTGCAAAAATTACAAATTTCGAGCTCGGAGAGTAGTTTAGATTCTGATGACGACGAAGAAGAATCTTCAGAATAACATTTTTTTATTTATATAATTTTGTGCCATGTATTAATAATTATGTAACTAATAATTTTATTTATTTGCTATTTAATAAATATATTTATTATTTACCCTACACTTTTAGATGAATAAATAAATATAACTCTTAATTCAGTCTAAAGGTACTAAAATGTAAATGTTATTACAATGCCTAAAAATTAAAATATTTCATGAATCTGTAATATGTGAGTAAGTATATACAACAATTTATTACAATGTAGATGTATATTGTTTATAGGTAGTATTTACGCTGTGAAGAGATGTGTTTATTGTTTTTTTTCCCCCTTCATCTCACGATAACCAATACATTCATATACCATATGCCCATGCCTGTCTACCAATCTACCATAATTTCAAAAGGTCATAACCTGTTATGTAGTGATTTCATGGTCATGACTCATGGACCAACATATTATTGATGACAATTTATCAACAATATATATTACACTATAGTTTTTGAAGGGGGACAAAATACCTCTCCTAATTATATTCTAATCAATAAGAAATTTAAATATTCTAGTACGCATTTTTTTTAAATATTTTTACATCCCCCTTCTATTTTTTTTCTAATTGAAGCATTGATTATATATACATTTATATAAAGGAAAAAATTCTATCGTCCTGACAAGATGTACAACTATAAGACATAAGAGATATCTCTAATCCGTTGTATTACAACCATATCATTAAAGATATATTAAAAAGGTCAAATTGAATAAAATATCCATAATTTAATCTCAATATTATAATAATAATTTTTTTTTTTTTTATTGATCTTAAGCCCGGCAACTATGGCCATTAGCTGTTTGTAAGTTTTTTATAGTAGATTTTATTGTGGGATGAGGTACGGTTGGTTATAACACGTTTTTGTATGTGTGGCAAGGATTTGTTGCTATAAACCCGGGTGGTCACCCATCCGGGAACTAGCAACACCGGCCGGTACGTACACTCGGAGCGTTTCCGCAGTTGAGCGTAAGACCGCGCCACACCAAGCCACAATAATATTAAATTAGGGTACTTAATACCTATATTTAAAAGTATTATCTCTTCCCTGAAGAAAAAGTTTGTGGAACATCTACCTACCTAAGCATATAATTAAAATATAAATTCATCATTTTGTAATAGGCTATACATTTAAAAAAATGGAAAACCCGTGTTCTCATTTTTAATCATAGACATTTAATAATTTTTATATAAATTAAAAAACACTAAAATAAAATATTAATTTTATCACTTAAATTCACAAATCAATATTATATTATGAACCTATATGAATATGACTATACAATAAATACTGACATAGCTGCATATGTACCTATAATACTGTTTAATGTAATGTATTTTAACTAATTTAATGCCAAAAGGCAATTCAATTGACAATCATAATACATTAGATAGGTTGGTAGATACATAAACGGCTATACCTTGGATCTCGGAACCTAAAATAGTGAACACTAGTGAATACGAAATGCCCAATAACAAATAAACAAAATACATTTAGTAGTGTGCAGCTCGTATTAAGGAATAAAGGTCTATGGTTATATATTTATATTTATGTTTATGATATAATTTAATTAATAATAATAATAATAACCACAAGAATGCAATATTTTTTCATTTTGAAAAAAAAACAGTATTTTTTTAAATTTTTGATTAGAGTTATTCAAACATTGAACACAATTTAAAACATAACTATAAATAAGACAAAATATAATTAATTAATTAATTATCTTACTATTATAAAAAAAAAAATTTAATAAACTTCAAAAACTGCAATACAAACATGTATAAGTATATAACTTCATACAATCAACAATTATAACTGTCGAGTCTCACCCGTATGTGTTGTTTAATGTTTACGTCTTAGTGTCTTACAACTTGTACAACTTGTCACAAGTTAAATTTGCGTTCAGTAGAACAAATATTGTATAAATTTAATATAAGAATGAAATGACCTAATATCAAAGGTAAAAGTATTATCTCTGTTTGAAATTTAGTTTTTTTGATACTTTCACTTTGAAGTGAGCTATGAGTAAAACAAATATTTCAGTAGGTATTACAGTTTAAAAGTACTTATATCGTATAACACTAACAAGTACAAACACGCATAAATGCATATTGCGTAATGTTCTCCTTCTCATCTTTAAATTTGAATACAGTTTGGTAATAGCCGCAATAGATCAATTTATTCTAATATTGAAACAAAAAACACAAAACTGTTCAGCTGAACGCAATATTGCTATGATATACGTTTGTAAGACAAGACAACACCATAGACACAACTAAGGGTGTGTTTTTAGGATGTCCTTTATGATTTACTAAGTATATAATGTTTTATTAAAGAACTTTACATTAAATAATTGTACACTAGATTGTTAGCCTTATTAGTCCACAAAAAAAGTTGTTTGTATTTACCTAGATAATTGCATAAAACAACTACTTGCCATAAAATCAAGTATTTTGTTTCATTGAAACTATAATATGAAAACTAACCATCAATGGACAATTGTTCAAAAATAAATCGTAAAATGTAGGTCATAGAATGTACTATATTAAAAAATTAATTAAAATCATTGATAAAATAAATTGCAGCATTAAAACCTTATAATGTCCTATACTTATTTTATGTAACGTAAAACTTCAACATTTTAAATAATTTGTCCAATTGTCATTCTTGTAAGTTGGTTAATTTAAAAACCGATTGTACTACTTATTTGTATACTTCATACTTTATTTTACCTCGTATTACTTTAAGTTTGCTAGTTTTTACTTTTTTGGTAATTTTATAAAAAACAAAGTGATTTTTAAAATTCAGTTGTGTACAATTATGTTACATATTGGTAGGTATATTCAACTATAATAATAGTCAAGTCAGTATTTATATTAATTTATACTTTATAGTTTTCGAATAATAGACCTGATAGGCTATGACTTATCAAAATAGCCTATAAGTACTTACATTTTAAGTTTTACAAGATTATCTAAATATAATCATTTTATTTTCTTACCTACCATAATCAGACAATCATTGAATCATGTCATTAAACTAAAAATCATATTTTCCACATAACCACACAAGAATTAATGAGGTTTATTAAACAATAATATTGTTACAATACAGATAGGTTATCAAGTGTAACTTTAATTTATAATTATAAAGTTTTAAGATGTAATGTTTATTACGATATTCGACAATAATACTACAGATTATATGAAAATGTAAACTATATTTTCATATAGTCTGTGATAATACCAACATGTGGTCATGTAGATGTAGATACGAGGTACCTGTAACATGCTACCTATAACATATATTATATTACGGTTTTACAGGATAACATTCCGACAATGTCGACATTATATAGTCAGTTCATAAACATGTTTAGCTGAATGTTAACATTAACCATTTTATTAATATTAATATTAAAATCTTGGCTAATGTTAACCATTAGCGGATAATATACGTTACGCTTTATAATAACTTGGGAGCTTTTTTAGATGGGTAGAACACGATTGCGTACGTTTGTTCTTTTTGGCAACACGATTGCGTATGTTTATAGATGGGTCAACAAATACCTTTCAGAAAAAAAAAATAAACACGATTGCGTATGAAATTGTATGCAACGTTGTCAAATTTATTAGTTTTACCATATGCCTAATAAATATCCAGTACTTCTATAATAATCAAAAGAATAAAATATACTTAATGAGAATAAAAAAAAAAATAATTAGTAAATAAATAAAATCGTAAAATCGAGAGTTTTTAATTTAGTAAAATAAATAATAACTAAATAGTAGAAAAAATGAATAAATAAATAAAATCGTGAATAAATTATTTTAAAATACCTAAATTTGAATTCCCTGACACATATAACCTACTACTTTTAAATATTGGATTACATTTTTATAGATTTTATACTTATCATAAGCCTTAATAATATTTTAAATTCTATATAAGTCTTTTTTTGCAATTTTCTTTGTCCTACTATCATTAACTGATTGTATAATTGACCTTGTCTGCATTTATGTTTCTTTTAATATTTGAATGACAACATGTGTTGGAGGATGAGTACTATGGAATTATTTGTTATAAGTTCTATGCAAGCTTTCGGGTCCATTTGTGGTACCAAAAATTATAAATAAACAATTAAAAATATTAAAAATATATATTATATATTGTATAAATGGCTCACCAAGGATTCATGATTGATTCTTAAGCCCACATTTCAACTTCCATCTTGAGTATCATGATTCTTGAGCCCATCCTCAACTTTGGGAAATGGGAGATATGCAAGAGCAAAATATGATTTCAATCATGATTTAATTGATCACTTACGTTATAAGCAATTCTTAATACTTGTTCTTGTTGTGTCTAAAATTTAAATATTAAATATTAAATTTTATAATTATACCTATTTAACAACTTATATTTGAAATCAATTATTTATATTAGTTAGCTATATTTTATTATAATTTAATTATATTGTTATTAGTAATTTATTATTCTATTACTCTATCCGATTTTGTCAACATTTGAACATAAAATGTCTAAAAAATTATTATATTGTACATACTTTACTCCACCAGGGTTGTCTTAAATTAAATCTGCAACTCGTCAATTTCGCATCCAGGAATATTATTGTAATTGCTTCATGAGCTCCAATTTCAAAGTCTAGTCTAAGTTGAGTAACTGCTAATTTTTTTTTTTTTTTGAAGTTAACTTCATACACAACTCCGTGAGAAATAGTCACATATCATAGAAGTTTTCTTAGATTTCTTTGGCGTCATTCAATTTTCACATCAAAATTAGGTTGATGTTTATGTTCACCAATAATACTTACAACTGAAGTTTTATGACCTTCAGTAACTATGCTTGCTTAATACATTTTTACTGTACAAAGCTATTTATGCATTCCGTCTTTATGTGTTCTTATTTGCCTCAATTTATTATTATTTAAAAGAACTAACGGTTTTCTTTTTTTTGGATTCTATAAGTTTTATTTTATTACACATTTTACACGTGTGACGATCAACGACGAACTGAAAATCAGAAAATACTCTATATGTCTGATATATTTGACATCATATATTATCTGATATCATTAACAATAAATGTGGGTAATAAAAGCATAATGGTTATGAAAAAATGCAAAGTATTTATAAATTATTTTTAGTTCACTCATGTAGTCGTGTGTTATACCATGGTGATCCATTTAACATAAGATACTCATTATTTCAAAAAGTATTTATGTTTATTACATGGTATGAAGTCGTTACAAAACAACATTTTTCAAAAAAAATATTTTTTTAAATATTTTTTAACCTTATTATTTTTTAAGTTTTTTTACTTTTTTAAATTATAACATATAGTTTTAATTTTATAATCCAAAGTAAAATATTTTTTTGATTATTTTGATGCATAAGAATCAAATTTTGGACAAGTAGTTTATAAGTTATAAGTATTTGAAGTTTAAATGAGCAGTGTGAGATGGTAGTGGGTACCCCGCAAAATGTTGGTCTACTACTCCGGTCATATAACCTTCTTCAAATATTTATAACTCATAAACTACTTGTCCAAAATTCGATTTTTATATATCAAAATACTCAGAAAAATATTCTACTTTGGATTATAAAATTAAAACTGTATGTTATAATTCAAAAGAATAAAAAATTTTAAAAATATTTTAAAAAAATAATTTTTAAATGTAGTTTTGTAACGACTTGATACCATATAATAAAAATATTATCAAAAACATGAATACTTTTTGAAATATTAAGTGTCTTGCGTTAAATGGATCACACTGTATACTGGCATGAAAATTGGCAATAATACTTAATACTTCGTAGGCAATCGTGTAGCTTAAAAAGGTATCATTAATAACGAACGTATGCAATCGTGTTTTACCCTTTTGGATAATATCATAAACGATATTTTATGATACAGTTATGAATTGATACTGGGGAATGGTCTATCCATTCTTTAATATGTATTATTATAGCATCAAACACTTGATAAAGCTATAGGTAGATACATAAACTATTGAATGTGGATCATGATCATGTCATAAATCATATCATATTTAATCTTTAACGATTAATATACCTAGATATACTAAATTAATTTTTATTATATTAAATTAATGGAATTTTATTAAATGTACTTAAAATATAATAAAAAAATACGCATAAAGATATTATTGATAGAAAAAAAAAATTGATGGATGATTTATACTTACACCTATTACTTATATTAAAATTAGTATCATATTTTTCTTTACAAGAATACCTTAAATATCTATCCTTGCCCTGTGGCAGTGACCACTTTTGTTTGACATCAGAATCGACATTTCCCTTAATGCTTTGGAAACGGTGACACATCCCATCTAGAGATATTGAAGACAATAGACAAATACTAAACTGATTTCTGATGTATAATTTCCACAAAGTATCAGATTTATTACCAAGACTATAAAATTGTTCATCTTCAATTCACAATTGACATGAACAGAGAATATTATATTTCTCGTGTCCGCTCGGATTCTGTCGTCATCACGTAGAGACGTAGAATTACAATCACGCTGTCTCCAATGTTCGCTGCTACATGGGAGAAACTTATGGATTAGGTTAAAACTCGTTATTATTTGATAATCGTGAATTCGTATTAACGTAATTCGATGATATTATAGTATACAAAAAGTTAATAAAAACAAAAACGTTATCATACATAAATTGAAAAAAAAAATTAAAAAATTTAAAATGTTTATTAATATTGTAAAAAGAGCTAATAAATTACTGGCCATTTTACATTTTTGAAAGCGGATTTAAAAATATACCACGTCAAAAAGTCCACCCGACCCAATTTCCATCTTTAGGTTTGGCTTTCTCAATCACACCCTTCACGATGTTTTTACAAATTGATATAACAAATAAAATACAAAATTCAAACTTCGATTTTTATACAACAAAATTCTCATATAAATATTCTGTTACGAAATATGAAATTAAAAATGTTAACGATAAATATAATCACTGTAAACACTCCACTGACAGTACAATTATTCTCAACCTTTTCTCGGAAATAATGTCCCAACAATACTCCAATAGTACACTTATATAATGCTGACACATTTAAAAATTTCAATGGAGTTGGTTTTGCTATAATCATCGGACATGAAAACTATTCATTTTCACTTCCTCCCAGTACTAACATCTACACAGCCGAAACTTATACCATCTTTGAAGCTCTCAAAATCGCTTACACCTCAGTTTCAGAATCTTTCACTATCATAAGTGACTCTTTGAGTACCATAGACTCTATCACAAATTGCTACTCTAAAAATGAGCTAACGCAGCTCATTCAAGAGATGACATCAATTTCCAATAAAGCAATCTCGTTCATGTCGGGATTCCTGGTAATGGAAAAGCGGACAACATTGCAAATGAAGCCTCATTATCTCATAATGCTTTAAAACTAAACCTAACCACATCCTCAGAGGTACTCCTCATCATTAACTTCAATATTTTGGAAACATGGCAGAAAAATTGGAATAATATTTCTTTTACAAATAAACTAAGAAACAAAGCTTCTCGTCAAAAAATAGGATTTCTTTTCAAGCCTAAAAAAAAAGAAATGAAGTTATTATTACCCGAGTCAAAATAGGCCACACTTATCTTACCCACTCCTTCCTTATCTCCAAAGAACCTACCCCAGTATACGACATATGCAAAGAAAACCTCTTAATCAACCATATTGTTACTAGATGTCAAAAATACGCCGAAGCACGAACAATCTTCAACAACTGTACCTCTCTCCATTTAGCTCTTAGCGAAGAAGACAATCTATATAATAAATCTTAATAACAAAGAAGCAATCTATCAATTTTTCCACACAATTTAAGTCAAAAATTGTAAATATCTGTAAATTTTTCAATCCATCTCTGTATATTTGTTTTTTAATTGTAGGCTAATAACCATAGAGTTGAAGCCTTAAATTTAAATAATAAAAATTTTTTTTAGAAATAAAACTTTTTTCAAAAATATTAATTTATGAATGATTTTTTAAATTTATTAATGACTTGACTGACTGAAACTGAAAACTGAAACCTGACTGAAAAAAAATATTTTCAAAAACAAATACTATTTGTGATAATGAGTATTTACTATTAAAAGAATCACTCTGTATATATTTATATAATAGTAGGGTATAAGAATTAAATTTGTATTCTATAACACTATAAAGCTATTACAATAATAAACCTACAATCACTAATATAATATATATTACATGGTTGATATAAATACCTATATAGACTATAGCAGTATAGCGTATTAATGTGTAGCTACTTATAGGCTATAGCAGTACCTATAACAGTGGCATCAGCTAAGTATAAAATTACTACTGTAAGTCTGTAAATATTAAATTGTAATCTTTATTGATATTTTCAATTTAATTAAATCCTATTATTGTTTGTAATGTGAAAATTGTTTATATTAGTTGTATGACCTGTAAAAAATAAACTATTTATATATTTAAATTGAATATTTATCAGCACATATGATAGTTTGGACCTATATTCGTATGTATATTTGTATATACAAATAAATGGGAATTTTTCCTAAATCTACCTGCAAGGTATTCATTTATATTTTTTTATAGTAGACAATATTATAATAAAGTCAAAGATCAAAGTGAAACATAAAATACAGACATTCAGTGTTATATACAAATAAACACATATAATATATATTATATAACACATGTATATAATTTATTGATTGTAACTTATTATGCCCATTTTTGGTTCGAAAATTAAAGACGCCTTAAGCCAGAACTTCAAGGACACTGAAAATATTAAACATTTATTTAGAACGGACTTTATAATTTTCTTAGTGTAATTTTAAGTGTGAAAAATATGTTTAAAACAACATGTGATTAATTGATGATTAAAGGTATACAACGACACATTATTTATGAATGTAAGTAGTACCTTGGTACACCTAATTCCTAGTATTTTAAATAATACACTAATGAAATATTTTAAACAGAATAGTAATACTACAATAGGATTTATTTTCCAAGGTCACGAAATTTAATCCGAATTCGTTTTAAAAAAATATTTAAATATTTTTTTAAGCTTTTATAAAAAGAAGTCATCAGTCGTCACTCATTGTTACAACAAATATACAATAATTCAAATACATCTATCGTTATCTATTTGTATATGAATTAAACAAGAATTCTTAATTATTGTCAGTATAATTTATTTCTCGTACGTATATGTTTATTCGTTGTCAGGTATAAAATTCATGACATGGAAGTCGTTGACTGTAGAATCCTTTTATTTTTACAAAAAAAAAAATATTATAAAACCTGGTTTACAATATAGCACTATATTAAAAAAATAAAAACTAAAAAGTGCATCGAGTAACCCTCCAAACAATATTTTGCATAATGTGTCATAATATCTATTCATACTATAGTAAAAAAAAGTTTATTCAAAGTCTGTATAAATATTAAATAATAACCTCGCCTAATCTGTTATTGTGTATTTATGTTTTATATAGGTACAGAGTGACTTTTTTAAAAGTAAACAGTATAAACACCAATTTTCTCGAAAAGTTTTATAACGTTTTTAGTAATATATTTTTTTTTAGGTAATTAGAAATTATGACAAAACAACATTTTAGTTTTTACTTTTTTTTTATCTTTATGAGTATGTTAGTGATGTGACACCACAGGGTCAACCTACAAAATATCGTTCCACTATACTCCGCTCGTCAAAACTTTAAATACCTACTTATGACTAATTAATTATTCATTTAAAATTAAATTTCTTTTTTTTTTATTTATTTATTATTTTTATTTTAAATTTATAAATTTGATTTATAGATACATTAAAATTCTCAGAAAAATCCTACTCCAGAATATTAATTAAAAAATGTTGATTTATTATAACTTCAAATTATTTAAAAATCAATATTTCCAAAACCTTTCACGCTATTTATTTACACACCTAAACATACTTAGGACCTAAACTTATGTTACATGATATTCCACGGTAGCGCGCACATCCCATTATATCCCATTATTACCTATATAATAAAATTTTAAAATATATAAAAAAATAGGTAGCTGACAGCTGTATTATCTTAGGTTGTATGAGTGTATAGGTATTCATTCGTAATTCGTATTATACGCACTTTTCAGTCTTTCTACTTTGTTGCGTATAGAGACGAATATAATTATTATATATTATAATGTAATATTTATATAGTGTACCGTATACATTATATCGTTATATATCTATATATAATACAATGCCGCTTGTATACACATAGCAAACCCGAGTACAATACAGTGTGACACACGACAGACGAATTTAATTTGTAAAAAAAAATACTGTGAATGAAATAATTAATAACCATATAATAAATATTTTAATATTATGTTCAGAGGCGGAGATTTCTCGTAAATGGTGCTACAGTTGAAAAGAGGGCGGCGAGACCTCAGAAATACAGAATATTATAATGCTTTCCGTGTGGTGAAACGTTTTTGACGGTGGGATTCATCAGTGGGAGTAACTTTTTATGATGAACTCGACTACTCGAGCACATAATATAGACGTTTTTTGTTGTCTGTATATAGTGGGCACAATATTATAGCTATAGCTGATATTATATATATATATAATTAGATTCAATAATATATAAGTATAGCAACTACCAAGGCAAATCGTCCACATTGATCGGGATTTAAGGAATAAAAATATTGAACCGAGAGTGTGATACAGTATTTGCAGATAAAAAAAAGTATAGGTATAATAATGCGAACAGGATAAAATGTCGTCGTCACGGATGATGGAGAAGTCGAGAACCTAATTGAATCTAGTATACTCTATAGAACCCGAGATCTATAAAAAGTATTCAACTTTATAGATCTTGCAGAAAGATATACTTACATAATATGCATTATGTGTATATGTAAATTGTAAATATGCAATAAATATTATTTAATATTTATATTGACGTGGCGGCGTGGCGCGTGTTCAATAGTCAAAGACGACGCATTTCAATGTAATTGTAGTAAGCAAATTCAACAATGATTAATCCTTGGCACGTACGCCGCATCTATACGATAAGTAATAACGCGATAATACGACGATGAGATCGCAATATATCGCATCATCGTAGAAGGCTTCGTATCGTTATACTCGCCACTTAGGAAAACGTATAATTTTATTACTATTTACCAGACACCGCGCGCTTCGTAAAAATGATATAACCACCTGGCTGTATACTATGTTTATGCACGAAATAAAATTATATATATATTTATAGATAGATAGATAGATATAAATTTATTATTATTTCAAAACAATATAATTGAAATGGTTTGTCTCTAGCTTTTTAGTTTGTGGAGGAGACAAGAGTTCATACTTTGTAGTTACTTATTAATAACTTAATATAGTTCATGTATTATTTATTCTAGTTTATATAGCAAAATATATTAAATTACTATAAAATATAAATTATAAATATCAAATATGTGTACAATAAATAAAAAATAACAATTTAATAGTAAATAACGATATTGACTAGGTATATAAATTTTAATTAATTAATAAAATAGAAATAAAAGAGAAAAAAGAAAGAGCTATAAACAACTAGCTATATACATAAACAATATTTCTGATAGATATTTAAATGATATGGATTCTTATAATTGTCTTACTTTAATTAACATATTTTATATACCTGAATTAATATTTTGAAAATATTCGAATTAATACTCAATAGATTACAGAGATTTGAACGCAATATTTAATTACACGGGTCTCTTTTACCATATTCACTTTTATAATATAAACGTATTACGTGTGTTATACTATAAACTGATGTCAGACACTCAGATGTAATGACATACAGATATCTAATGCAAAGTAAATAATAAGTAATAATACTACAAATAATATATAATATATTTATGTAACACAATGTTTGTATAATGCATTAAGAGGATATCAGCTCACTATTTGATTTTCCTCTCTGATCCAGTATAAAATCTAAAAATGTTTATATACTTTACCTATCGTAGAGGTAAAAAAGCCAATTTACAAGCATTATGTTCTGAACTTGAATTTTGACAATACCTATATAGGTAAATTCACCCTTATATTAAAGTTGACAACACAAGGTTGGTTCTGCTCAACTCTAATTTTCCATGTTGCAACCGGGTCAGAGAGGAGAAAACGTATAGGGCGCTGACATGGCTTAAACAAGTGCATAAAAGTACAATGTACAAGACGTATGAAAAATTGAAGTACAATATTGGAGACTACAGCCAATAAGTGACAATTAAAATAAATAAATAATAATATGGTTATGGCGACGGTCGTATCCCGTCAGCGGGCGGCTGCTGTGCGATGTGTCGCCGCCGCCGCCGCCGTAGTCGTCGTCGTCGTCGTCGTCGTCGTCGGTAAGGTTCGGCTCGCGGCGAACGTAATAAAACCGTACGGAACAGTCCGGTTCGCACTCGACAAACCACCGTCGACGCCCGTCGCCCAGTCAGTCGTTATCTTGGACCAGTTTTACGTGAACGTCGTCCGTCGCAGCTCCGGTCGCACACGTCACCGATCACAGCACAATATTATAATACTATAAATAACCGCCGATCACGGGTGTGCATAATAAACAATAACCGAAACACTCGTCGTCGACGTCCGTTTCGCCCAGTTCCATTCCGATATCTTGTAAATCCTCTGCCGAAAATGGCGAACAACAGGGCCACCAAGTCTGGTTTCGCCGCCGAAGCGCAACGCAAAGTGAGTAACTACCAACTCATTATTTTGCACACGTATTTCTAATTATTATTATCGGCTGTGCTTATACTTGTTTTTATATAACAATCATTATGTTTAACTACGATTTACGCTCCGCGTGTAGAAGAACACACGACTTACGACACCCACGCACACTGTAGCATGCAATCAACTCGACGGTGCATGGCGTGTTTAATCGCGATATCGAGTGTCCACCTTACACAGCGTAAGCTACAATAATATGCAGCTGCTATATTATAACGTAGGATCGTTCATTTTAGGTAACCGATGTACATCTAGTGCACCTGTTCGATTCCGACTAGTGCCGTCCATTACTATTTAATGTATACGTAATAGTATTATTATGGAGTTTGATGATAATAATTATTAACCACGCTGTAACGTTTGCAACCACCGTTTCAATCGTTTAACGTGCAAGTGGGATACTGTAACTTTCGAGTTGGCGCCACTTGCGATTTTCGTGTAAAACATATTTGTAAACACGTACTCGGTGCAGTTGATTTATGTTGATTAGAGAAAGCATGTTCAATGTTGGCCTCGGTCTAAAAGCTTCTTGCAGAGTGCAGATACCCTATAGCGTCGGCTTGGCGTTTTAGCCTTTTTGACAATTTTATCGAGTTTACGTATACATTATTGCATTATAACCTGTCTATAGCTCCAGTGCAATACAATACAATACAATACAGATAATTTATATACTGTAGAAATTACAACAGGACATCGTGTCTCTCCGGAACCCCACTACTGCAGGTGCAATTGATCGTTATTTTACTAACAAAATCTATTATTGTAAATCGCAATCAAGGTTGGTTGGTAGTCAAGTTTTATTTCAACAGCATAACAAAAGGACGCGCAACGGTATGACGAATTTTTTGTTTTCCGACCAATATCGAATTCCAAGGTTCCAAATTCGTCGACTCGATGTAGATAGGAATAAAATATGTTTAAATATATTATATAGAGACATCCGCGGCAGATCATTTGTTAATAAATATTATTGTTGTGCCATAGTGACAAGATTAGGTTACACACATGGATAATATTATATGAAGCATAATATGTCTATGGTCACACAACGTCTCCCTCTTTTCTCCTCTCCGGCGCCTGTGGGTTGTGCACAAAAAAAGTTACGTATTATATAGGTCAAACGCACCCAGGACTCGAAGTCCACGTTCGTTCCGGGAAAATCCAATTAATTAAATTTGTTTACATGCTGTGGGTAAATTGGCTTGTCTATGCACTATATTTTATTATTATTTTGTAGGCCGTTTTATGTTTTTAATTGAACACGATGACGAAAAAAAAAGTATTCCACGAATAATATATAGTATGAACATAATATATATATTTAGACACTAGGTTTATCAAATTAAATAAGAGTAAACATGTATAATGTTGTTTTTACATTACGCATTGTTTGTCTTCCACTCGTAACTCGTAAACATTGTGGTAACCCAATAATCGAGCTAAAATCCAATTAAATGAATTATTTCACATCGTCCATTACTCCGTTTAGTATATTATGAAAATTGAACTTTTTACTCTGTTTTTTTAACGATCCTAAATACTAACCACGTTATTTTTATATGCTAGGGTATTACTTTCGGAAGTCCCGCACGTCGTGTAATACACAAAATACTACTTATCCTATATATAATATTATAAACATTTCGAAACTTACTCGATTTCAAAATACCTCTATAATTACTAATCAGTAATTAGGTACTTGCCAGATGTAATTTGGTGACGAATAAAAATTCGATGTAACTAAAATTCCTGTGCGTCGATTCACAATTGTTGATAAGTTAATCGATTCTACTCGCTCACCACGTACTACACGTATTTTGTAGTGAGATTTACAACTAGCTATATCCGTCAAGAAACTTATGTTCGTTTTTCAAAATGGCAAAATAATTTTAAGCAGAGCTTTGAGTCGCGATACAGTACTTACATAATATTATACACTACTTATACTGGTGTTAGCAAATTACGATTTCAAATCTGTCGGCATTCGTTATAAGTTAATATTGTTATAACTTATCAATCCATTACACACACTTATATATCATAATTATAATTATTATTATTCACTCTTGTTGAATTACGTTATTTTTTTTTTTTATATGCTCAGACGACAATCCAAGAATACAAATTATTAATATTACACTTTATAAATACGATTTGTTTAAATTTCTATCCAATATAAATAATAAATAATAATATTATTTAATATTTATTGTGTATTAATATTCCATACAATATAATATTATACTACATTAGTAGACGGTAGTATAATGTACCTTCTAATAGACGACTGGCATACCTTGTCGATAAAATGTCGGTTAAATTACGTCTTTTCAGATAATTCCACTGCACTTACACTCACGCATATTATGCTTGTAGCTGAGACCGAACCGGTTTTTTCTTCCATCACAAAGATAACGCGTCTTTTTCGAATAACTATTAACTCCTCGACATACCAAAGTTAAAAAGTCATTGCGTAGGCGTAATTTACATCTCTACATATTTGCCTCGTCTCACGTCTATCGTCATGGTTGTCCCTAACTAGTCTATACATAATAATGATGATGTATGAAATTATGATCGTAGTTTTTGTCTCAGCCGATTAAATGTTTAAGACCTAAATATAAGTATTGCAAATTATAATCGTGTATACGGCAATTTTCGTTAACACTAAACGGTTGTATTCGATTTAGATAATGCATGACGTTGCGTACGTCGTCATACCATTTAACATTTCATACGAAAAATAATTTTTTTATTATTAAGTGTTTTTTTTCTTCAAATATACCTGTTAACTATAATCTTATAATTAATGCATACTATTATATCCGGAATAACTAAAATGTGTAACCATAATTATAATCATTATATTTACTATAATAACAATTTTCTGAATAATCCATAGCGTATAATTTATTTTTCTTCAAAATGAAGAATTGATATAGCGTGGCAATATAAATGTGTTTTAGCTGGGGTTTTAAGTTTTTAACAATGTTTCGGATGGTGTAGTGTTAGTTTCAAATAAGAATTTAAATTTATTATGATAAATGTATAAATTTAACATATATTTCAGCTTGAGCATGAGTTATGGTTTAGTGAGACTAGACACCGATATCTGAAGTATTAGTTGGATATTTAATATTTATAATATACATAAGTAGTAATATATTCTTATTTAATATTTAGTTATTAACTGATCTTTGATTCCCATAACATCTTCATTCTAGTCTGTAATGAAAATATACCTGCCATAAAAATTTTATTCTATTAATTACAACACGTGACAATTGTAATATCTGACAAGGTAATTATGTTAACGAATTTTGTAATTATGAAATAATTGTTATGAATACATATAATTAAACAGTTCGATATAGTACTTCGTGGTGCAATTCCTTATTTAGCTAAATATTGTTAAATTATAGTAATAACCAATTATACGTGATAAAGGGTTTTTTTGATGAAATCCTTGATTCCATACATGTATAGTACAAACAGATGGCCTCCTGTATCAATCGATGATTCATTTTTGTGTTTCTTCTATATATGGCCGTGTCGCTTTTTCAAACAAGATACCGTATATGGCCAATGTGGGTCGATTGGTTGTTGCCATCTCGCTATCAGGTGCTGTGTATATAGGTCAATGGGTTTTTAAAAACTAAATGCCTGGAATCGTTTGACTATGTGCACGATGACTGATGAGGTATGAGAATATGAAACTAAGTAATACTAGAGCTTTTACTTGATAGATTAAAATGAATAATAAACATATGAATTGTACACAAAATACATGTCTGTATAAAAAATGTTTATATATAGGCTTTGAGCTAAAATTATCAATTATATTTATTAATTTTTATTTTCATGATTTTAAATAATTTTTTTTCATTTAAATTAATCTGTATAATTATTCGGAACAAAAAAGTACTCGAACTTTGAAATTTATTTTGTTTATGGAAGTGGAAACTGATTAAAATGTAATCATTCATTTTTTAACTACACAGCATCCGATTTAATATCAATAGTTGTTACATATCTTTTGAAATATTGCTAAATAGTTTTTTTTAATTAGGTATTTAAACAATTTTTTTTGACAATTATAACTAGTTATAATAATATAAAAAATATAAATAAACAAATTGTATTTGATAAGCCTGTTTGGTGTATAAAATGGTAAATTAAGGCACATGTTTTTTTTTTTTAAAGAGTCTGTGTGGTTTTCAAAAATTTTAAACGACAAAAAAAATTGCCAATTTTAGTCTTGTATGACAATAATTGTCTCTTTTTCTAGCCCTGACATTTGAGCCTTCATAACAGTAATTACTTATTAAGAATAATATTATCAAATGTCTACCCTATCAATTACGTTTTTGAAAAATAATATCAAGGTGTGTACTACCTTTAATAATAACTGATATTGAATATATTTAGAAATAATAGGTTTAAAATTTAAACCAGTTTATTTAAACTTTGTCCTCTTCGTTCTTTAAATAAACTATTATTATTATCTTAGTATATATTTTATGATTATTTTAAAATAGTTTGTTAGTTGTTTCTATTAAACTTTAAATTAAAATAAATTAACTTTATTAGTCATATTAATGTAGAAAAATATAATTAATAGCTTTATAGTGCTGTTGTGGTAAATTATAATGGTATTAAAATGTTTTGAATTATCTCTCAAATGTTCATTGTTGTGAACTCACGATTTTACATATAAATGTACATAAGATATACGTGCTTCCTTCTTAAATCTTGATGACTAGAAATTTAAAATAATAAACAGTAGGAACGAGTTTTTGTTGGCTGATTTTAGCGATGACATCAACAACTAATTATTCCATGTTTGGCACATTCTCGAGAAATGTATTGAGCACTTGAATATAAATTATTATCCATTGGCCGGAGTTAAGAATAAGACGTATAAACAAAATACTTAAATAAAAATATTTAATATTATTATCGATGTGATAATTGTAATAGTACCATACAAAAATGTTTCAAACAATACTTGTACATAACTTGTAGATAAACCTAATAATTGTTTAAATTTTTAAATGAATTGTTGATATTTTATTTATTCAGCTGTTAACCATAGTGAAATAAATATGGAATTCATTTTAAAAAAAAAAATACTATTTTGTGAATTATACCCATTGGCTATTGTTCTTACTATTTATTTGCTTGTATTAATTCATAATTTGTATCTATCTCGGTGTTTTTAATGATTCAAACACCAAAATAGTTTAATTGAATATTTTCAAAATACTAATATTATTTGAGTTGTTTTTTAATAAAAGTTACAATAATATACATGAATATATATTTAAAAAATATCGTTTTCGCTAAAAATACTACTAAAATATATATATATGTATATAATATTATAAAATGTATTCGTTTACAGCAATGAAATAGGAATTAGATCAGGTCGTCAGGAATTAATTTAACAGTTATATATGTATATTACGTCGGTTTCACAATAATATTATCACTGTTGTAAAATATATATTATCATAAATTGCTATTTCCATCATGCGATTATATTATGTTATTTCAGTTATTTGTAATTGCTGTCAGTCTTCACTCGTCAATATGTTTGAATAAATAAAATACAAAATGTATAAAGCTGATATTATTATATAATTTTATAGTTGGGCTATAGATGAGTAATAAAATGAAAAGTATAATATAAAATATTGTGTCTGATACATAAACTTTAAATACATATTGAATCAGTCAAATTGACTAATATATTAAAATATTTTACTATTATACATTTATATACAGAATAGTTTCTGTAACATAATACACTTTAAATTTCTAAAATAAACATTTATAATTTACGTTATTTGAAGTCAAAACAAAATTACATTTTTTTAATTTATACTTTTTTAGTTATTTTTACGGAGTAATTCAATGTATAATAATTTAATTTTGTATATAAGCATTTAAAGTTTTTATAAGTGGACTTTAAGTTAAAAACCACAATTTTACGAATATGTCTCAATCCACTTCGCTCATATAACTTTTAAATAGGTACCTATAAGTTGAGTTATAACTAATTATTAGCTCGTTTGCAATTTAATTTTTACGCATCAAGATACTCCAGAAAACATTCTGCTTTAAAAAACAAAGAAAAAATGTATTTTGTTATTCCAAAAAAGTTATTAAATTAAAATATAATAATCATAATAAATAGTAAAAATATGTTCATAGGTTTCGAAATAAATATTGACTGTCTGTATGTAACATTATCGAATTTATTATTTATAAATATATTTGTATATTATGTAATTATTTCAATTAGATAAAAAATTAATTTAAAGGTTTAGTTCATTAAACAATTTTAACATAATTTATTTTTACATTCTAACTTTGTACCTTATTTACATTAGTATTTAACAGCGGTGAATTAAAAAAAAATGTTGATTGTAAAATATAACCACGGTACTTGCTTAAGTCGCGAGAACAATGGAATAATGTAAACATTTAAGATATGCTTTTTAGTTTTTATCTTGTTGATTTGCTTCAAGAAATAACTTAACCTTTAAAACATTTATTTTTTATAGATCAACAGCAAATACAGTGAAGAGCTAGCTCAAGAATGTTTAGAGTGGGTGAGCAGCGTCACTGGTTTGCCATTGAACACATCTGGCGACCCGGACAACTTTTTTGAAGTCCTTAAGGACGGACAAGTATTGTGCCAGTGAGTCATATTATTCTACGTCATAAATAAAACATTACTTTCTAACCGATAAAATATATCCTTGAATTGTTCAAAAAGTCTCTCGTCACTTTCATACCATTTTTCTTCAATTAATCATTAATTTTATTAATGTTATATTATGTATTACTTACATAATATTATAATTATTATTATAAAATAATGTATTTTATTCATTTTTACTAATCTGAACACGAAATTTTCAATATATAGTTAATATTAGCCCAGAAATGAAGCACATATTTCCGTTTTTATTTTCTCATATTGGTTATGTTATAGGTAATTATTTTGTATACAAAATATGCGTTTATTTATGATATTTATATTAGATTACTTTCCTTTTACATAGTTTCCGTTTAAGTCTTAAAATTTATATATTTATTACCCGTAGATTGGTAAACACTCTAATTCCTGGATCCATTAAGAAAGTGAACACTAGCGCGATGGCTTTTAAGTGTATGGAAAACATCAATAACTTTTTGGCTGTGGCTGTATCCATTGGTGTACCTTCTCAAGAAACTTTTCAATCTGTAGATTTATGGGAACGTCAGAATTTGAACTCTGTGGTGATTTGCTTGCAGTCATTGGGTAGAAAGGTATTGTTTAGAATTGTTTTTGATTATAAATACATTTAAATTTATAGATACTGAAATAAAAATATACCGTTTATATAATACATTAATATATATATACTTTATATAGGCTGGTCAATTTGGTGCTCCAAGTATTGGGCCAAAAGAAGCAGAGAAAAACATTCGTAACTTCAGCGAAGACAAACTCAAAGCCGGCCAAACTATCATCAGTCTGCAATACGGATCCAATAAAGGAGCAAATCAAAGTGGTCTCAACTTTGGAAACACAAGACATATGTAAAGGCTTTTCTTATCTTCCACAACGTTCCATGCCCAAATTTATATACAAAACTGATGCCACATTTCCCAATATCCTCAAATTTATACACAGCAGCTATCAAGTATACTTATACATTCCGAAGTAACATTTTAAACTTCCTGCCATGTCATAATCATTCCACAATACCAGTATTATTATGTATTTTTGTAGGTATAACTTAATAAATCATTGTATCTTCCACAAACAATAACCAATTTCATTTTGGGCATAAATTTTTCTGTTATTATAATACACGTTACAGTTTTGAAAACAATATGATAATAAAACAATTCTTCCCTTTAAAGATATAGGGGAAATTTTTATTCTTAAAATAATTATTAAACTATATAATTTAACAAGTTCATTATTTTTATTTATTTATTTTTTGGTACATAGTTGAAATATTTATTGTGTTTAATATATTATACCTATGTAAGATTTATGCATTTGTTCGGCATTTTTTAATACTCGAATGATCTATATAATAAGTTATTAAATTAACATTGAATAAAAAAAATTATTATTTATTTTATTTGTGTGTTTACGCTTTGTTATATTATACCAGCATATACAATATATAATATATATTTTGTGTATACTAGTTGGTCGTCTATATTCTATATAGTGGATAATCATTACTTTTAACTATTATCTTATAGTTATGGAATATAAAGATCCAAAGAATTTTAAATTGTTCAAAAGAAATACATTTCTCAAGAATTTTATACTGGTTGAATTATATATGTTTAACAAGATATTTATGTACCATACAGCTTAAAGCTTTTGAAATCAAATTAGTTTAAAAACAAACATTTTTATAATATAATTTAGTTAACTTGCCTTTTAAATACTGAGAAAATGGAGGTATAAATGTATTGATTATAGAATGATGTATTTTTATTTTTTGTACATGTAAACGCAATTTATTGTAGGAATTGATATGATTCGATCTTCAACTTCTATATAATCTTATCTGGTAACTATTTTGATTCTTTTTGAGTTACTTATAGGAATTTGACTTTTTTAAAAAAAATTTTTCAATAATTGTTGATAAAAAATTTCATTTGGTCAAAAAGCTTGACAATTTAATACAAAGTTGATTATAAGGTGTTATTATAGTTTTTTAAAAAAAATTAAAGATACATAGGCACAATTTTTTAATAAATATTTCTAAATTCAAATTTCGTTAAAATCACGAAAATTTACCGAATTATTTTGTAGGTAAAAATGTATAAAATATTAAATAGTTAAAGTTAAGGCTAGCTATAACTAGTCTAAGGTTTGATAATGTAAACGAAGTTTCTCATAAGTAGTTCATACTGGAACTAAAAAAAACCCTAAAACACAAAAACACAATTTTTTTAAATTTGATATTTTAATTGAAAAATAACAATTTTAGTTATTTGGTTGTAATTCAAAAATATTTTTCATACTGAGATTTGAAACATTTTTTTCGTGTATTATTATATTTTATACACTCAATGACATTTTGAAATGCATTGTTTTCGGCAAAAATGTCAGCTTGATTTTAAACTATTGCCTATTTATACCATATAATGCTTACTGTATTTCTATAATAGTAAAATACATGAATTCTTTAATAGCAATGTAAATATATCATAAAGTATTCAAATATACTTCGTAGTTCGTAGTATATCAGACAGTCATCATACTGTCTTCGCTCAGAATCATTTTTTGAATCAATTATTTATCATTGAATTCAAATTTAACTCGTCTATTACAGTGAGTGGCGTCAATGACTTACTTAATACACTAATAAATGACACATAACGTACAGTAAAACGATTACACACTTTCCCACCTTTTTTTATTCATTAAAATTAATTACAAATAGACAACGGGAGAATCTGTTCAACTATTAACCTTTAACTACTGTAATTGTAAATTTTATTTTATTTCAAATAAATGCAAAAAATATAAGTAAAACAACTTTTCAACTATAAATAAAAATTAAGAAATAGATATGTTTTCTTAATTTGGATTACTACAGTGTAAATTATCTATTTATTTGTAATAATAATTTTGTAACAACTACAACAAAATTAAAGAATAGTACCTCACTAAATAATAATAATAAAAAAATATTTATAACAAATTTTAAATCTCAATAAATAAGTTATGTAGTAGTTTACAATAATTATAATTTAAATGTTCACAAATAACTATATACTTATTACTAAATTTTTAAATTAGATTTCAAAATAACTTTTTGTTCAAACATATCATCTGACAGTGTTGCATTTCGGTAAATTAGTGATAATTGCATAGGAAAATAATCTTTCTACAGGACCTGATGATGACAGTGGTGCATTATACCCAAAAAATATTAAATCAAAAAAAAATTGTCACACATACATACATACTTAAAAATTAAAGAACGAATAACGTGGAAACATGAAATAACTACTAGTAATCATAATATAAAGTTTAAAGTACATTTGATAAAACTACGCTTTCAAAATTTAGATAATCGACATTATAAGATTAAACAGGTAACTATAGTAGCTTTATGAGACATTTCTCATCTAATATTTTAATGTCTAATCTATTTATACATTTTTGTATGGAGCTGAATCCTCAATATTAGTTTTTAAAATTATTCAAATAATTGTGAAAAATATATTCGAATAAAATTTTATCTAAATAATCATCTAAATAAAAAAATATTCGAATAATGCCCAACTCTGACTATAGGTTACAAAACAAGGACTGAATTCAACGAAAATAAAGATAAATCTAGGTAGAGCACGATATTTTCCTACATTTATGGAGTGTACCTACACGAGATCACTTAAAATTTTGGCAATAGAACAAACAATTTCTGTAAATAATTAGTAAGTAGGTTAGCCTATGTCAAATAAGATAAAGCGACAACGTGGATTGAATGAACACGTTTTAAATCAGATGTACACGATACAATAACGCCTAAGAGTGAAAAAAAAATATATTATGAGACAAACTAAATAAAAGCTCGAAATTAAATTCACAACACTACGAAAAAAATATTAAAAATTTATAGTGCATATTTTTTCATATTTAGTGGTTTTGTAGTTTTAAGAACATATTTCTTAATTTTGCGTTTTTTTAGAGGATATTTGAAATACAAATTATTTTGAATACAATATGAAAATTTAGTAAAAAAAAAAAATAATAATACATTTGAATGTATATTTATTTTAAGAGTGTTTACTAGTTATTATTGTATCGTGTTTTCCGAATTTTTTATTTGACATAAAATTTCCCGTTTTTAAAAATAAATATTTAGTAACAGCTATAAAACAAAAAAAAATTCTAGTAAAATGTTTGTATTTATAAAAATTCTGAGAAAAAAAAATAAATGCATATTTTTAAAGCATATTTGTACTTTTATATGCACTTATGTGCATTAAGTTCCGAGCTATATTATCATTAATAATATTTGTCCGTACGTTTATGTTGGACGATGTGCTAATTTTAATAGTGCAGTTTTTCTTGTCAATCATATTTTTTTACCATAATTCTAATTTTCTATGTACAGTTGTCAGTTTGTACTGTTTGTAGCCATAATAATTTAATATGTATAAAATATATAATAATTAAACTTATGAATCTCATTGGCTTTGTTAAAAAATAATTAAGTATTCAAGGCGCTCAGCACTCTAAATACATCGTCACCACACAGGTCTCCTAACGAGCCACATTCCAGAATAATTATAAAATAAGAATTTTGGTTAAGATCAACGCTTCAAGACACGAACCAGCTCTGGTATTGGACATTCACAGATACGTAAACAATTTTTTCTATATTATTTGAAATTTTGAACATACGGCTAGTAGATATTTTCGGTAAGCAAGCCCCTCAAATATTTACATACCTAAAATAATATATATATTGTATAATATATTATATTTTCATGAGTTATATCTATACTATAGGTATTGTTGCAATGGAGATAAATTAAGTTTACCAGCTAAAAATGTAATTTAACATAGTTCATACAGTCATACTTTACTGTGTAATTGTGTAAGTGTATAACAACACATTATGTGTGAAACGTTTAATTTACATCGCAATGATTAAAATATTTGTATTGCCATATTGCGAAAAATAAAATATTAAAACAAAAATTTTTTGTTTTGTGCATCAATTATCTACGCATAAAATGTTATAATTTCATTTAAATATTAGACAATTGAACACTGAGCAGTTATACTTGTATTATACAGTTATACTTATATTAAACTTGTATAATATATAACAAATTACAAATATTACCAGCCATGAGCCGACAACCAGTTTTCCACATATAAGATCTTTTTTAACTTTAAATTTATTTAATAAAATAATTTTCAATATGGTAATATACTATTATGTACACTACTATACAATATAGTAATACAACAATGTTAATAAATAATAGGTAATTAATATGTTTATTCTTTTTTTGGAATTTTGCATATTTAACATTTTTGCTTGCATATTTTATACTTTTTTGTGCATATATTTTCTATTTTGGTACAATAGACATAGTTCTTGTAGTTGCCCTAGTTATAATAATATGAATAAATAAAATGTTAATAACCAAAATGATAATATGTGTGTTTCTCATTACTGAAGTATGAAATTATATATACCTGCAGATACCAATGCTATGAATTGCTGCTCGAATGTTAACACAAAACTGTCAACATTGTGGTAACTAAGTCTAAAATTGAAGCGAGTTATATTATATTATTGTGTATTTGTGTCGTACCTAATGACTTCAGGTATTGAGGGCTGAGATATGTGTTCGATTTGTATGATAAGTTCTTCAAAACGATAATAATAATAACCATTAATCACACTACATAAAAGCTTAAAATAAATATGTTTATTGATGATACAAAGAATTACAATAATTTTTTTTAGGTTCTGAACGATGAATGTATTGTTTTTACAATGAACTATTTTTTTTGTGTCTGTCGTCACGTTTTGGGCTAGAAAAAGTGCTTCGATTTTTTTCGTTAGCATCTTTTTCGGTAGGAAAGTGATTCTAGTTGGTACTTTGAGGGTCCCCTACTTTACGCCATCCCCTCACGTGGCTACGTCACTGAACTAACTATTGAGTATCTAAGTACATACTAATAGTTTTGAATAATAACTTATTAGTATTTAGTAATAAAGTTTGTAGTATACAAAATTTAAAATACATAATATTATATATAAATAATTAAACCGCGTTTTTTTTATTTTACAAAATTAATTAATATGTATTAAAATAATTATAACAATAAAACAATAATAACAATTTATATTTGTTTTATTTATTAACCGATTCAAAATTAAAATATTCAAGGAATACGGATAATGGATATTATATTTTAATAAAATAGTTACGTATGTTAATCGGTTATACAATATTACAATATGTCAATATAGATATAATATAATAAACACACGTCCAACGCAGTAATGTCAAATAATAATAATGCTTAACCCCCTTCCTAGCATATTTGAAAATAGATTAGAACAGACACCTGTCAGCTGTCAACCAATACAATATGTTTGCTATGCGACTATGCGAGCATAAACACATTAATATATTATACATTTATAATATTATATATACTTACCTATCAGCCATTATTGACACGTCATATATATACACATGTATATTACATACCTATTACAATTATATGCCTTAAAAGTTACCAAAATATGCTCTAAAAAAAAAACACAATAATTATTCTATTTTTTAATTAATGATTTATTTTTACATATTTTACTGCCAATGATTTATAAAAATGTGAGGTATTCTACATCAACGGATGTAATAGGTGCATATTTAAAATGCAAAAAATCATTGCTTGTCAAATCTAGGATAACTTTTAATGTGGATGCGTCACCCAATAATACTTTTGACATTTTCGTAATAAAATGAAATTCATTATTTTTTTTTAAACATTTTTTGTTTATATCAATAACATTTGTATTCCTAACCACATATTTTACTAAATATACTCCAAAAATGTATAAACCCCTAAAATATGTCCTGAAAATATAAAATAAAATGTTGTTAGGATATCAAACAAATTTGGGTTATCTGGAAATTTATCAGGTTTGAGTACTGTGACAATTACTAATGATTACTAGAAAGTTGGGAAGTAAGATAAGCGAAGGGCTGAATTATAAATATGTGTTAAAATAATTTATTAGATTTCAGATCAGAATTATTAATGAGGCATCACATTAAAATAAAACCAAAATAATAATAATATTGACTATAAGAGTATAATATCGACCGATGGGAATGGTACTGTATATTATAAATAAATTATTTATAGAATATTTGTTTTGTTGACACAGTGAATATGAGATAGTACTTTTTAGTTATCACTAATTTATTTTATCATTTAGATAGAACCTTTTGGTTTTAACATTATTGTTTAGAACCAAAAGTGCTATTTAGATCGCTATCAAATAACAAATGTGTAAATTTGATCGATTTAGCACCTTTTAGTTCTGGATAACTCCTTAAATAATAGACCTACAAGTTGGATGTGAGCTTGGATTATAGACCATTGACCAATAAACCCATGTGTATCAAAAAGTGGATTTTCAAAAAAATCAATTTAGTTCGGTTTTTTGTGATAGAAGAAGTGTTGTTTGGAGATCTTAAGCGTTTTATAGTTTGGTGGGACTGTTTGTCAGTCGCATTCGTTGTCAAAAATGTCAGAGGGACTGTTGACGCCCGTTTGAACTATTAATGTTTTGAGGTTAATTAGCGGTGGAATAGTTTTATTATATAGCTGGATTTTTATATTTTGGTGATAGGAGTTGATGGGCTATTAGAGTTACTCATAATGATGTAGATGAAGTAATTTATAGATTGACCTTGGGGAAGTTTTTAGATAATTTATACATTACCGATGGTACGAGTACTGCGACGAACGCTAAGCACAGCGAACAATACATCACTATCGAGAACAGACAAATCGGAGTGCATGACAATGTCTGGACCGCACGACGTCTAAACACAAACTGAAGTACTGAAATATACCCTATATATATCATAAAATAATAATATATCATAAAAATCAAAATAAAAATAATATTAAATTTATTATCTTTTACTCACAGTAAATTTTATCTTTTGAATTAATATCATTAATATAATATCATGAATTAATATGTTTATAAAATAAAACTAAAATTACCTTCTTCTGTAAACAATTAAAAAAAAAACATTTATGTACCAATATATAATATGTTATAGCTTGAATAAAGACAATTTTTGTAATGTGAGAAATGTTCTTATGGATTCACATAAATTAATACTATTTTTATATTAAATATTTATAAGTACTACTATTTTTCAAACAATATAAACGAGATTTATAAAAATACAAAATAAAGCATTATATTATGAATATTAGCAAAAAATAACATCTGTGTCCTCTCGAAGGTTTTTCCTATATTTTAATACAAAAATATTAACATACCAATTACCAATTAACAACACTATATTATAGTACATACAGAAGATTTTTTTCCTACTATAATATTAACACCTTAATAATTATATTATGAAAAGGCACAAATAGTGTAACGTTACGTTAACGATTGTTAAAGCCAATAGTTCAAAACAAACTTATTACAGTTCACCCATTAAAAGTACATGGACGTAAAATAATTATTTTTTTAAATTGGTTTTTTTTTTGTACACAGGTTAATTTCAAAATATTTTAACTATCAAAAACGTATTTTTGACAAGTTTTTACATATATTTGACAAAATCGATTTAGTTTTTTCGGTGTAACTCAAAAATGAATCAGCATAGACACTTGAAATTTTCACAGAATGTTGAAATTATCATTTTTTATACACGATTAAATTTTAAAAATATTTTAACACTTTTTGAGCTAATTTTAATCATAAAATAAATTAGGTAATCTGGTAATTTAAGAAAGCCATTTTTGAAAATTCCCAATATTTTTTAAAAGCGTTGGGAAAAACAAAACAAAAATTATAACAGGAATTTTTACGTAACACTGGTTTTTGAGAAAATTGATTTTGTTTTTTCGAAGTAAATCAAAAAAAAAATTACTGTGTAGATGCATGAAATTTTCACCAAATGTTTATATAACCATTTTCTATATATAATAATTTTTTTATTATCTTTTTACTCTTTTTGAGCTATTAAAAAGCATAATACATTTTGAGATTTTTATTATTATTGCTATAAAAAAATTTTCATTCGCTCAAAACATCTGAAAATTTAATACAAGGTTCTTCATATTATATTGTAAGAGAAAATTAAAAAGAAAGTTGAGCATAAATTTATTATAGTTTTTTATAAGCACCTAAAGTTAAAATTTTAACAAAATACGTAAAAATAACGACATTTTGAATTTTTTTTAATTAGGAAATTCATAAAAAAATTTCTGTTTACATCTAAGATTTGAAAATTTAATACAAGATCTCTTAAGAAATTTTCAGTTTTTTTTTAAATTTTTGTTTATAAATATCAATAAAAACAATTTTATTGCGTTAAAATTCTTGAAAATTGAATACAAGTTTCTTCATAAGTTGTTTTATTAGCAGATCAAAAATATTAAAAATACATAAACACAATTTTTTTTATTAGCATTTAAATATGTAATGAAATCATAAAGCTAATCATTGATGATATTTTAATTGTGTAATTTTGATGGCAAAATTTTGTTTTATCAATTATATGACGAAACAATCGTACACTTTATACGGGATTTGCTTATATATATAGTTATGTAAAAACTTGTAAATTTATTTGTTTTGTATTTTGTTTGTTTTTGATAGTTATAATATTAAAAATTAACCTGAGTACAAAAAAAACTAATTTAAAAAAATAATTATTGTACGTCCATGTATTTTAATGGAGTGACCGCAATAACAATTTTTTTTGAACCGTAGACTTTATCAATCGTTAACGTTACGTCACTATAATTTGTGCCTATAGTTATAATAATTTGTTTCATGAGTTCGACATGCGATTTTTCAACTACAGTTAAAGATAATTCCAATGATTATATAATAAAGCAAACTTCTTTTATCTGCCTTAGTTATTGCTATCACAACCACGGTAACTGTTATGATAACAAATCTTCATAATTTATTATGTTTATCAATATTCTTATCGATTCATTTAACCTATTGCTACAAACCACGAACTACTACATGCAAGTTGTAACAATACTAAAAACATTTTCACTCTGACATCGTTAAGCGGAGTGGTGCGGTGGAAAGTGATTCAACATATCATTTTTCATAGAACAAATCGGACAAAGTATGTTACAATTTTAAATGGTTATTATAATAATGATAATTACAGGAGTTTTTACGCATAACATTTTTATTAATAGTAATCAATAATCATAATAATATATTATATTTAATTATTTTAAGTTCAGTGAAATGAATTAAATGTATGCTAATTAATTATCATTTTATTCTTTGTTAAGAAAAACGAATAAAATGCGTTAGATCCAGCCGAATCAAGCAATTTAAGATAAATAGTTAAATTTTAAACGTAAGTTTATATTGTTATAAAAGGTCATTTTTTTTTTTGTTTTACTTGTATGAAATGTAGATATATTAATCTCTTTAAAACAAGTATTATAGTAAAAATAATATTCATTAAATATATATTCATATACAATAAAACTGTATTTTTTTACCAGTTATCTATAAAAAGTTGTAAAATTGTAAAATTAGCTATTGCAAATCAGACCGTGCCCAACTTCAACATAGGGTTCGGCAGCCACTGATCACATTGTTATAATCACTTATTAAATTACCTAAATTGGCTAAATTATTTGAAGTGCATATGTTCTTTATAGATTTATTTACACTAATGGAATTGCCACAGTCAATTGATTTAAAAAATGAAAGCAATAGATTGAGTACATTTGCTGGTTGGCCAGTATCATTTATCATTAGTCCAAAAAGTTTAGCAGCTGCTGGATTTTATTACACCAAATACACTGATAAAGTAATTATAATATTATACAGGTTATTATATATTAGTAAATGCTAAAAAGTTGTATTTGTTTATTAATTTTAGGTTAAATGTGCTTTTTGTAATATTTGTATTTGTCACTGGGAATTTGGTGACAATGCTGTCGATGAACATAAACGTCACAATCCTGACTGTAGCTTTATCCTTAGTCAAGACTGTGGTAATATACCTATTATTGAAGGAATTCAGCTGAGAGGAGAATTTGTTGAAAATCATAAGGAAACTGGTTAGTTTTTAGTTTAGTTCAGTTTATTGATAAAACAATATATTTTTTTACTATATTTATGATAAAATATTAATTTTAATAGTATGATAATGTTTATTATTTATAATAATATTTAATGAACTATAGTTTTAATTCCTCAATTAAGCTTGAAAACCAAATCAAAAATTACCTTATCTTCAGTTTGAATTAAACAACATTCTTAAACTTTTTAAATTGAACTTTTAATATTTTATTAAAGTACAACTTTTCATTTTCAAATTATAATGTTACTTAATAGTTCATTAACAGTTAATTCAACTATTATTACTATAAATAATTAAGTGCTTATTTAAGGTAAAATATACTTCATATAAATACAATTTAGTAATTTTCAGTTATTTAATTTTTATTTAAGCTACATGTATTCAATATAAGTGAATGAAAATGTTTTCAACATATATTCTGTTTAGGTTAATACATATGATTCTATTATTTTAAAGTGTCTACCTTTCATACTGTTAATAATTTAATTAATTTTTATACATTTTGATGAAATAGGTGAACCAATTGATATTCAAGGTTTAGGTGTAAGAGCACATAGAGTAGCTTTTCATTTAAAATATAATTCATTCAGTGCTCGATTGAATTCATTCAGAGGTTGGAATAATGAATCACAAAAACCTGAAGACTTAGCTACTGCTGGATTTTTTTTTACTGGTACCGATTATTTATATTTATTTAGTTTTTGATGTGTTTATAAACTTATATCAGTTAAATCAAATTTTATTTTCAAAAATGTCAGATATTTTAATATTTTTTTGTATAACAGTCTTTAATATTTAATTAAAGTTATATTGACCCTACCTATTAATTAATCGAAATAAAATTTATTATTATAGGTAGTAATGATGAAGTTCGATGTTATTATTGTGATGGAGGTCTTCAAAATTGGGAGGTAGCTGATAATTCTTGGGTTGAACATGCTAAATGGTTTCCAAACTGTGGCTTCTTAAATTTAGTAAAAGGAGAAAAATTCTTGGATGGAAGTTTGGTGGAAAGATTTAATGCCCTTTTAAGTAGGCCTAGGCCTGAAGATACAACAGAGGTATGTTAAAATTCAAATTTCCAGTAATCTAATTCAATCTCTAATTCAAAATCTATATTACATACATGAGTAGTTTAAAATCATTAATTCACATTACATAATACACTCATAATTTTAAAATTTACATTTTTGGGAAATATTTTTGTATATAATTGAATGTCATTACAAAACAATGTTTTCCTGTCTTATCATTATACAATTTTTTACAAGGTTTTTAAATTCTAAGTGGCGCAATAAATGCATTGATTTTATGATGTGTGTTTTCTTTTCTCTCATCACATTTTAGTGCAGTATAAGTGCTCTGATTTTTTCATCAACATTTTTTCTGATAGAAAAGTGAATCTAGTTTGTACTTTGAAGGGGTCAAAAATACAAAATTCTCAATAGTTTTTAAACATGCCTAGAAAAACAAAAAAAAAAAAATTAAGGAAAAACAGGAATTTTTTTGCAAAACAAATTTTTGACAACATTTATTTTTTTTGATGTAACAAAAGAAATAATGACTGTAAATATATAAAGTTTTCACGAAATGTTTAGATTATCATAAACCAAAAAAATTTAAAACAATTTTTGAGCTAATTGTAAGCCTAAGAAATTTTTGGTTTTTTCAATTTTTTTTCTTTAAATATTGTAAAAAAATTTTGTTGGATCAAATTTCTTGAAAATTTATTACAATATTCCTTATAAGTTGTTAAATATCAGATCGAAAAAAATAAAAATACATTAGTACAATTTTTTTTATAAGCATTATAATTTCAAACTTTAATCAAAATTCATCATTGAGCATATGCAAAATTGTTTTTA
This sequence comes from Pentalonia nigronervosa, assembly GCA_014851325.1. Taxonomy (NCBI): domain Eukaryota; kingdom Metazoa; phylum Arthropoda; class Insecta; order Hemiptera; family Aphididae; genus Pentalonia; species Pentalonia nigronervosa. Next base: position 39,999 of record JACXSJ010000801.1, on the reverse strand, counting down.
AATTAAAAATGTATAAAATAATCAGTTTTTATAGCTAAGGATTTAAAATTTAAAACAAGATTTTTTGTAAGTAGTTAATAGTGTAACCAAAAAATCAAAAGAAAATAATTTTTTATAGATATTTTAAGTTCAAATTTAGACAAAATTAAATATTTAAATGAAGAATAATAATGTTATTTATTTCCTTGTAATTTAAAAATATTGTGTGTGTGAAATTTTTAAAGTATATTATTAAATTTTATACACACTTAAATTTTCAAATGTAATGTTTTCTACAAAAATTAATTTAACCTATTGTATTATTAATAGTAAAATTAATTATTTAATAGCAATAATATCTTAAAATACCCTTAGTTATGTAGGCTGACAGACCGTCTTTGCTGAGAATTGTTTTTCATATACTATGATTTATATCATTGAATACAAATTTAACACATTCATGAAAGTGACCCACTCGACACCTACTGTACAACAGAGCGTGGATACCCACTTGCTGACTTTTTTTTAATCATTTTTTTTTTCATATTCCAAAGAAGAATATTTTTGAGAGTGATTTTCAGTTATAAAAATTAATTTATAAACAAATTATTTAGTTTATAAGCAACAATTATTTTAAGTTTAGATGAATGGAGTAGTAGACCAACATTTTACAAGTAATTTTGAATTATTTCACTCCACTTAATTAAATTTTAAATGCTAATTAAGTTATAACCAGGGCTCTATATCCCCTAAAACAATAGAAAATAGCAAAAATAAATAAACATTTTATTTATAATAATTATTATTTATTATTGCTTATTATAATTATTACAAAAAAATTAATCAATTAACAAAATATAATCTTGAAATTAATTGATATAATCTTTAAAGCAATATTTACTATTCAAAATTATCTGAAAAATATATATAAAAGTAAATTCAGTATCTATTAATTTTTTTCTTTACAACGAAAATTTTCTTATTAAACTGATTTAAAAAAACAAAATTTATTTGGAATCCTTGATACATAGCTCAAATTTAGAGCTTACTCTGTTATTTTTATTTGTATTCACTATTCTATAATAATTAACAAATACTATAGTCTGGATCCTTCTCATAACTAATTAACTATTTTAATTTTTTGAAATTAGATTTTTATATAGCAAAATATTCTGATTTGGAAAATTAAACTCAAAATGTATATTGTTATTTAAAAATATAAAAAATAAATAGTAAAAAAAGTTTTAATATGACTTCAAATTATTAAATATATATATTTTTTTTTTTTCAAAAATCTAAATGTTTTTATTTGTCTTCTGTCAAATGGATATCAGAATAAATTATTAATTAACATAAAATGTACACATTTTTTTCTCTAGTGTTTTTAATGTAGCGATGACTTTTAGTATAACTCTTATATAATATTACTGTATAAATTCTATGTTACATTTAAATATATTTTTCATAGGGACAAGTGGTGAGTATACACCAAACAGATAACATTTCACCATATAATACGAGTTCTTCAACTAGAAGTAATGAGACCACTGATCGTCAAATTAGCGATTTTATGCTATTACCTCCTGCACAAGTGAGATATAAGATAATTCTTATTTACTATATTACTATACATTGGGCAATTATTTATTAAAAAAAAAAATAATAATGTTTTAGATGGCATTAGAGTTAGGCCTGCAACCATCCCAGATTCAACAAGCAATTCGTAGTAATCTGCAAGATATTGGAACACCTTTTCGTTCAATAGATAGTTTTATGCAACAGGTTTTAAATCAAGATCAAAATTCATTTTTTGCTGATGGGTATTTATTAAAAAAAATTTCTAAGAATTAGAATAAGTATATATTTAAAAGTATATATATATATATATATATATTAGAGATACATTGAATCTGGAACAAATTCTTCAGAGAGAAGGACCAATGGACAGAATAAGTGAACCTTATAATCATGATAATATATTGTCTGAAGAATCTAATGACTCTAATGAAAGCGATGAGTAAGTTCACGAATTAGTATGATTCAAATTTTATTTATTGAATATATTTATTTTATTTTTACAGAGATAGTAATTTTGTGTTACAAAGTGATTTAGAAGAAGATGAGTTAATATCTGAACCCCAAGATCAAAATATAACTAATAGTCAAAATGAAAACGATACTCTCCATAGAAATGAATCTGAGTTTGTAGCTGACAGTGTTCATTCCAGTCAATCTATTGATACTCAAATTAAAGGTCTTAAAATTTTTTTCATGATTTAATTTTGAATGCATGAATAATGTATTACACATTGACGCACTGATTTGGTCAATTCTTAATTTTTGAATTAATTAACTTTGTGTTAACTTTAGAAGAAGCTAATGTACCACGTAATGAATCTTCGAATATTCAATTATCTCAATCAGGTATTTTTGTTTTATATTTAATAAATGTATAAAATGTATATTTGTAACCACTATTTTAAAATTAGGGACTTATAAAATTATAATCCTAGGGGCATTATTATTATTTATTTACTAATTCTAGTCAGGAATTGCATGCTATTTACAGTGACATAAGTGTTTACTATTTTTTTTTCTTCTGGCACATAAAAAAATATATTTTGATTTATTCAACTCTACTTTTTATTATTCTAGAATTTATATTAAATAAATATGCATCATACATTTTTATATATTATTATTAATTTTTAACAAAATCAAACACATTCAAAATAATTTTATATGACTATACAATTTTCTGTGTATATTTTTGTATAAATCAAACTATTTAATTGTAAAAACACTCAAATATTATACACAAATTAAGGATCTATAGTACTTTTATACCTTATTAATCTCATCTGTGCTCAGAACTTAATTCACTTAAAAAACAATAAAGTATATAATTCTGCTATATACACAAAAATAAGATCTTTTTTAATAAAACTAATTTAGTTATTGCTCTAAGTACTACCCATTTTTGCTCCCATTCCTACATATTAATTAATAAGTTGTTAATATTGAATTATCAATTTTTTTTTTTTTTTTTAATTTCAAATAGAAAATGTTTTTAAAATTAAAAATTGTTTATACTAAATGGAAAAGGAAAAGGAAAAGGAATTTCCTATTGTTTCAACCGGCATCAAAAATTAAATTTTCGGTGCAGGTGTGATAAAAAAAATATGTTAAATGTAATACAGTAAATCTCAATTAAATTTCTTAATAAAACAGTGTTTTACAAACATATTTGTAAGCTCTTTGCATTTTCTATTTTATAGTCAAACCCTTTTGGCTATATAAACATAACCTATTAAAAAGTATACGATTATAACTAAAATCATTAATATATATTATTGTAATTTAGATTTAGAAGAAGAAAACCGTCGTTTGAAGGAAGCTCGCCTTTGTAAAATTTGTCTAGATCAAGAATTGGGTGTTGTTATGTTACCTTGTGCTCATTTAGTTGCATGCATCACTTGTGCTTCTAGTCTACCAGATTGCCCATTATGTCGACAGACTATCAAGGCTACTGTTCGTACATTCCTTTCTTAACAATTATCAATATATTTACAAATTTTTAATTTACACTTAGTTCACATTCGTTGGACATATAAATATTTATAATATCTGTTGTATAAATTGCCTGTTGCTATTTATACAATATTATATTAAATGTTAACCTCCGCTAAAAAAAAAAAAATTTGGTGGAAATTTCAAATATTTTAATGTTTGGTATGGCTATACTTTAAATTATAATTAATAAATCATTTTTTATTTTATTGTAATATTTTAAATTTAAGTAGTAAAATTTATTGTTTTAAATACTAAACTCAGCTGTTTTTTTTTAAATATTTAAAAAAAAACTAAATTAAATTGAAAATAGTTCTGTATATTTCACTTTTTGTTTAATGCGTGTAATAATTAAGTTTGCAGCTCTTATGTTTCAAATGCTTTTATCAAACATTAAGTATTAAATTACAAGCAATGTTTTGTATTACCTATGCAGAATATAAACAAAAATAATTGAAATACAAAGAAAAAAATTGTTATGATTATAAGTATAATTAAATAAATATTAGTAGTAAATCTTATGATGGTATAAATTATATCCTTATGGTTAAATTATAATGACTAAAAGATTAAGTCATTAAAACTTAATAAAGTTAATGTTTAGATAGTATGTGCATAGTGATTCATTTTAATTGTTTTAATATATTATTTAATGTTTTTAGTTTTTTAAAATTTGTAATCATTATTCTTTAGTTTTTATTTAATTTTCCAAACAAACCTAAAAGAAATGTAGTAAACTGTTGAATAAATTAGTTCAAACAATAAACAGATAGATTGGGTAAAAAACAAGAAGACAACCATTGCTTAGGCTATTAAAATTTATTATAACTAATCTCTACATTAAAAGTTATTCAAAGTATTCCAAAAACAAGTGAGTGCCGAAACAAATATGTTTATAAGTTTGATTTGTTATGACTTGATGTTTATTAATATAAATTATTCTTAAGAAGTGAATATTGTCATGAATACTATATTAATATTATATTATGATATTGATTATTTTTTTTAATCAATGTTCTTCTGTTAATGAGAAAACTTGTAACTTACTTTTTACTGTTTCTAACAATACTATCACTTTGAAAAACTTAAAAACAAAACACTTTGCAACAAATATAATTGTTGTATTGTCTATTAATAAGCTAGTTACTTGATAGAAACCCAAGACATGTATGTGACTGTGTTACCACTTCACAATATCGGGGATGTTTTATAATATATTCATTATTACTTTAAGATATATTTTGTAAATTAATTATTATATAGGCCAAGCCACCAAGATCTTAAAAGATATCTTTTAAGACTGTGATACTATTATTCTATGGTGATTCCATGAATTAAAATATACCTTAATATTAGGTAATTAAATATATCTTAATTCATGAGTAGTATAGACACTGACACACGTTAATAAAATATACAATATACTAATATGCAAATAGCATAACGTACATTATACCTAAGTACAGTGCCATATTTAGGAACTTGTCGGTCTAGAGCAACAACAAAAAAAAAACGATTTATTATACTAAATTAATTAATTAATTATTGAAAATATAAAAAAATTAGTTGTCCTCTCAGAATCAACTGCCCGGGACAAGAACATCCTATTGTCCCTTCTAAATAAGGTCCTTTCTAAGTAGATATATTATTATTTATCTGTAAACAATCTTACCATAAATACTATAAGAAATAAATCTACAAATAAAGGAATTCCTTTTAATATCTAATTTATTTTTAATTATATTTAATGAGTTTAATGGTTTTTAAAGAATCAATTATTATCCAAAGATATTTTAATAATGATTCATCTTTAGTCTCCATGGAAAATGTTTTTATAAGTAAAAAATGCTTGATGTGATTTACAACTTTTAATATTCAAACATACTTAGATAATAACATCTTCAAATCTTTTAAGAGGTACCTACTTTATAAAATAATACTTATGTCACTTTATCTATAATATTTTACTTTCTGAAAATTTAAATTATATATATATATATATATATATATATGATTACAAAATTATAACAAAAAAAATAAAATTATTTGAAATATTTTATCATTACCTAAATCAATGTAATGGTAAAATACAACATGGTGTATATATATATATATATATATATATATATATATATATTGGATTGCAATCAAGATTTGAATCATCATAAAAAATAGTGTTTTTGTGTCCACACTCCATTACATCAACAGACTACAGGTTTTAATTTTCATCACAATGTAAGATATCTGATACCGTCTTATATGCTACCTATTTTATATCTAGAATTTCAGACCCGACACGGGTCTAAAATGACTAAGACTCGTTGACCAAAACGACGATAATAATTTTTATAATTTATACATTACATTTTTGAGGACATATGATAAAAAAAAAACATAAATATGTGACCACCACTTTAGTGATGAGTAGAGGAAATTATGAACTCATTTCAGATTCGTATGTACAAGGAAAACACGAAATCATTCATACTACCCCTACCCTCTCTCGCCACACATCATAAGACCACAGAATAGATGAAATCCTTAAATTTTTTGTGCAATCCAATTTCTCCTCTTTTTTACTAGCCATGTTGCACAAGTTAACTACGTTCTTAACATAATACATAATATTATGTCTTATTGTCTTAATATTTGCTTCTAGGACTCTGGCCTCTGCATACAGATGAATTCGAATATTCGTTTACGAATGGCATACCAATATTTATAATCATTGCTATTTGCTATAAAATTATTGTACGTCCGCTGTTCATTTATTTCAGTTTTTTTCTGCGCATAATACCTACCCACAAGCTCCTCTGAGATAACAATATTTATCTGCTCGGAAACTTGGAAGTCTTTTCCCACTGGATGTTCAGAGACACCTATTACTTATTATATAGTTATTAGTCAATTCGTTGTGACATGATGTTTTTCGCTTACTGTCTGTCGGTTCAAAGCATAGACAAGAATACTAAGTTTGGACATCAACAATTATTTTTAGTACAATTTTATATTCCTTAAATTGTTAAATAATATTTTTGGAGACTGGTCATTATGTTATATCATTCCTGTATGCTATTGTCAAATACCTGAATATTTTATTATTATACAAACCAAAGTCTCGAGTGTGTGTGGCATTCGTGCGCGAAAAACAAAACAAAACACCACAAAAACAAAGTGTTAGCATGGTCGTTATCTGCCGCCCCCCCCCTCCCACCACCTATCAAACCAGTGAAAATTGAAAAAATTTTTTCGGACCATAATAATATTATTATCGAAACGATGGTCTCGGGCGGAGTGCGTTTGCGTCTCTCGCTCTCTCGTAATGGGCCGGAGAAGGGTGGGAGCTCCGCGTGAGAAACGGTCGGCACACTTGAAACACAGACGAGACTCGAGACGCGCGTTTATTGTGTGCCTTAAAGGATGGCGATGATGAGGAGGACGAAGACGATGTCGATTGTTGTGGCGGCGGAGTATAGAGGCCATTGTGCGGCGCTACTGCGACGGCGGCGGCGAACGGTCGGTCTCACGCGCCGCCGAGGTCGCATTCCTCGCCGTCAGACCGTGTCCTCCGCCCCGCCACTCGCGTTCACTCATACCACGGGAAAGGACCGTTTTTCGTGTAGACCACGGTGCCGCGGCGGCGGATAGGAGGAGGCGTAACGTTCTTTTGTGCGTTGCGCGTTGCAATATACGTAGCGCGGCTCGCGTTTCGTTCATACAGAGCGATCCGCTTAGCCGCCGCCGCCGCCGCCGCCATTATTCGGGCGCAGAATGGATTAAATTTAATCTATTCTGTGATTGGGGCACGACGAAGACAATACGGAATGACGAAAATTGTTTGTGTTTTCACGTCAACAGCTAGTAAAAAATATATATATATAATGCGCGCACTGCGGAAGAGCGGATTTTCCAGCCTCCGTGTATTTGTACACAGAACGCGGCGTTTTTTTTTTTATGTCGACTCCGGGCGATCGCTGATTTTTCCTCGTAGATTCCGCGAATCGTCTACGTCATTACAACCCACGACTACAGTAGTCGTAAACAACGACTACGACGACAACAGCCGCGCACACAATCCAACGCTCTGCCGCCCGATCAGCAAGCAATTTACCGTGTCCCGTACACGGCGTTATTATATGTCTCTTGCTTCTTGCACAATAATATTATTATCGTTTCGGTAGTCGCATTGCTCCTGAACGACACCCCGACACCCGCGTTTTCAACGTGTACGAGACTACCTCCCCGTAAAATATATTTAATTACGCCTGCATATATCTGTGTTTCACGTTTATTTAGAAAACTTTTGTTCAATATCCCGCCACTGTACAGTCGTTTTCTCGTTTCCAGCCGATGTAGCTGGTAGATGTGTATTATAACAACATAGCCCCTACGAATGTCCTATAAAGCGAGTGGTGGTGACTGATAACTAAAAATCGTTATTCATTTCCTTTGTCGTTTGTCGTATAACGATAAAGCCTCGCCTACACCAACAAGCACGCGCCCAGATAAATCTGTTCAGGACGTCCAGTTTTAAATAATAATGTAATATATTATAATATGACTCGTACGTGCATAATAGACATGTATCCCATATAAGCATAGACACGAGCTTCGTCTGCTACGTAATATTTTGATAATAATTATGTTGGTAATGTCTTGCCGTTATCGCAGATCTGTAGCAATGACTGGCTTTTGTGTTTTGAATATTATTTAAATTTAATTTTATATAGACCGCAATGCAATGCCCGGACTGTCCGGTTTGAAGGAGAGAGCCTATATAAATGATAGAGATTCAAATTAACGGTGAAATGGTTAAATGCAAATATTGCATTAGTAAAATACGTTGTACATAATATTGTAATTGTTTTTTAACGATAGGTTTTACTTGTGTACTTCAATAGTAACTCCTATGCCCTATACGAATTAATTTTAATGATATATGTATAACATTCACCATTGGGCATATTATGTTTTATGTATGACACATTATATTATATTTACACTGTACACGTTGTTCTATATTACAGTATATTACAATATACATATATATTAAAATATTTCGAAGTTTCGAACCTTACTTAAAAATTATTTTCTAAACATATGCGTACTACACAATCATGAGTCACATTATTTTATGAATTAACACGCATGAAGTGAGATCACGGAGCTTAAATCGTTGACTTGGATTTAATTTTTTCATAAAAATATTATAGCCTTAAAAATAATGTACCTATATTAATATACATTTTAATTATGTGTATTGTACTTGTATTGGGTATTTCTATATAATTGCCAATATTCAATAAGATAATTTATTCATAAAGCATATTATTATAAGTACCTACATAAAATAAATTCCAATAACTTCATTAACACGCATTCAAATGTATCCATTACATTTATGTCATAGGTACTTAATTTAGAATCTCCTGAACATTTCAATTCTGAAAGTGCTATTAACTTAGTCATAATATTTAATACATAATTTATTTAAAATCATTTAATTTCTTAAACTAAGAAAACAGAATAACGGTTAAGAAAGCCAGTTAAAAATTGTAATTGTGTTAAAATGTTTATTATTTTAATAAGTATACTTATATACCAACTATAATATACTATAATTTAAAAATATTACTTGTGTTCATATTATGTTAATAAAATATAATTGTCATGAATATATTAAAAAAAAACTCGTCTTTTTATACAGATATCAATTTTCTTGGTATTCGAACAAGTCACGGCTGTGGTGTATTATGTGCACAAACTGTACGTTATGTAACATTTGTACATTAAATATAAGTTCGAATTTAAAATCGAATAGGTAAAAAATTCAAATATATACCTACTTATTAAAAAGATATTTTTTATAACTATTCCCGGCCCTATATATCTACATACAAAACTACATTTTTTTCTAACATTAAGATTTAAATTCATAATAAATGTTATTAAAATTTAAATTTGTAAGTATAGTTACTGTGGCTTATAAATAATCAATATCTAATATTTTAAACCTATAATGACTAGTACTAGGTATAGACGTATAGTACCTATATAAACTGTATATAAATATTATATGTTGTATTAACTTATATAGGCCTATCACCTAATGTGTAATATAGCGCCTACCAGTATACATAATTGTATTAGGTATTCTATCTTAAATAAGATGTGAAAGTATTATATTTTGTTTTACCTTCTCTAACATTTATTACAGAATAAAATATACATTTAATTGGTTAGGCCAAAAAATAATATTTTTGTACCAATCTTATACACGCAGTGTTTAACAGTGTTTACTGTTTGTTGCAACACGGACCGCTTTATGTATATTTACGGTATGTCGGTTTACTTATCTTTTAGTTATTAGTCATTACTCATTACAAATGTCTAATAATTACCTCTTCTAAATACTATATAGTCCTATAGGTAGATATGTTACATATTTATTTTATAAAATTAACAAAATATATGTTTTTTAACATGTCCTGTAGGAACGTAATGGAATAAATTCTGGAAACTATCAAAAAAATATGCACGTGGTCAGAATTCCAAATTTCAAAAGAACCCCCGTTTATGAAATACATGTGAAAATGTAAAATAGTGGTTTTTATAAAAAAATTAAAAATATAACTTGATCACGATCATAAAAAAAAATATAGTTATTTCATTTTAGGAAATTGTGTAATATATATATGTACACACATGTGTCATGTGTGTCATGTTTATGCATATTATATTTAATACATAGCGGCAATATATATATATATATACGAATTTAATAAACTCTGTTGTATATTTATATGGTATAGTATTTTATAATTTATATACACAAGAATCGTAAGATGTAGACATTAGATCGCAGATATCATGATCTATGGCAGTTTGAAGTATATGCATTGTGCATATTATGCTGCCACTGTATTTTTTTTTTTTGAAACCTAGTACCTGCAGAGTCTGCAGTTTTGCACAGGCTTGTGGACATCAAACGTGTATGTTAGACAACTGATAATGGATTTAGGAGGCACAAGTCTCACTTAACCTAAAATTATATTTTTATACACTATAAATTATAATAAACTTTCATTTATGGAATTATAAATACTTTAATATGCATATTTTTGTACGTTTTGGTTAGGTTTATTTCCACTCGTCCCCACTCAAATTGAACTCCAATTAGAAAACATTTAGGTACACTATTGTATTGGTATATTGTATACCATACATAACTATATTTATACATGCCTAATGTTCTAACGGAAATTACTCAATTTCCTGGCCACTCTTTAACGGCGTTTTGTACATGAACATGTTTTGCAATTTACCAAGAACAACGCCTTCTACTACATTTAGGCGTACCTGTAAAAATACCAAGTTACAATTAAATTTAATCGCTTATATGTATACAGAGTGATTCAACAAGAACGCCAACTTAAGTCATATGCTATTTAAATTTTGTTTTTTTTATGTAGAATTTTAAATACACTTAAGGACCTTATTTTTTTAAATATTTAGATTCTTTGTACTATTTAAGGAATTTTTTATGGTGACACAAACCATTTTTTTTCAAATAAGAACTACCTACTACGAATGTTTACTGTAAATTGTTAAACAATTTTTTTTTTTTGGAAATGTTAATCATAATCAACATTCAAATGAGTAATTTTTGAGGTATAACTAACTTTGTGTACCGAGGATAATGGGTCCATGATAATAGGTTTGGAAGATTTGGCGGTAAATATAATGATTTGAAATTTATAGTAATTTTTGTTAATCTATAAACATTTCATAATTTCTAAATATTGACTGAATATAATAATAAAGTAATATAGTAAATATATTACATCAATTTTATTTTTTATGTGAAACCATTATTAAGGACAAAATTCTTACTTCCCTTATTAGTTATTAGTACATATACGTTTATATAATTCAGAGACTACTCGTTTAAATTTCAATTTAGATTTATACTTATTTCAAAAAAATCATTTGCTCAACAAATAAAGATAAAAAGGGTACTTCTCATTAAAAAAAAAGTTTATACTGCTACAAAACATTTTCTAAATGGTATGTGAAATCTGAATATTTGAAAATATGGTTCTTATAAGTTATAAGTAGGTATATAGGTTCTTAAAAATTCCAAAACATCAGATTAATGCATTTGAATAAATGCATTTTTATTAAAAAAAATAATGGGGAGGCATGCTTGGTGAATTTCTCGCTCTATATAGGTATTCATATTATGACAAGGTATTTATTATACCTAATACTTATATTTATATTAGTTAAATAGTGTAAACGTTATGCGTATAATATACTAAAGGGTAGGTACACAGGAATTATAATATTAATTCTAAAATCTAGCTGCATATATACTACCCACAAATGAAATCTTTAACCGCAGCAAACACAAACGTGGGATTTATCATTTATCTGATGACTTATGTGTAGGTAGGTACATAACAGGCTGCAGCCAGCTGATACACACACATAATATAGTTTACAATTTTTGATTTGTGATTTTTTTCTACGAATATGATATGAGCAATTTTAAACAACTCAACTCAAACTACTTATCTACATGTTTCATTTTTATTTATGAACTTATACAATCATTAAAATTATATACATTCCGATTATAATATTCCATACACATTTATGATTTATGCTTCAATGTTTGACATTGATGGATGAATTTTGATTAAAATTGTATACTGCATAATAAGTCTATATTTTATACTAAAATTTAACAAATGCGTGTTTATGGTACAATTATAATATAAGTATTTTTATAACCGGCAAACCTATTTAATAAATATAATATATTATGTTAATACGTTTGACGTATATACACAACAATGCTAATATTACAATGCACAATTGACAGAGAGGACTGAGGAGTAAAATGACAAGATGCAATAACGGTTGCAAGCTGCTGCAGGTATTTAATTACAATGAATATAAATTAGTGTAGGTAATTTATGACCTTGGGGTGTGCAATTTATTAGGCATACTAAATTGCATTTCCTATAGAGTTAAAAATATGTAGGTTTACTTGACGTCATCCGAGGACGATATCTGTGTTGTGTAGTACTGTAGTATGAAGTTGTTGTGTATACCCACTATTAATGATACTTAATTTTTTAATATGCACTAGCAGTGTTCGTACTGCACTACATGCATCTATACAATTACTCCCTAGAAAAGTGAAACACAACAGATATTGTGACAGTGTATCGTACTACCGCGCAGTCAATACAACCTGTTCAAGTATTCAACTTTAACGAGCTTTGCAGCGTTGAGTAAGTTTATATTAACAATTTATTATATAGACTTAAAATATATATTTTTATTTATGCATGTTTCTGAAATTAAATTAAATGTTTTTAAAGAGGTAAGTATATACATAAAATAATATATTATTGTTTTTTAAGAAATGTAAATTTATCAGTTATCACTTGTCACACATATACATATGTCATTTAAGTAAATACTATTATTGTCAGTCATGCTTTTAATCGATCAATAATATAGTTTAAATCACATACATTAGCTATAATAGGTTTTTTTTTATTATTCCCAGATATTTCAAATGTCTTCATTGATTATAAATTACTTATTAGGTACTGAAAATAATAGTAAGGACATAAAATGAATAAGGAATTTGCCTTTGGGTTATAATAAATAGGTATACACAAATACACAATTATATTAACACCACACTGCACGTTTTTTCATAATATAAACTGTGAACAATCATTTTCACGGTCGTTCACGTAAAATATACAATCCATTAATGCATACTTTATTATAAATTTCTACTTCATGTTATTATCTTTATGTATATTGTCATTTGATCATACAATTTTAATTAATTATTAATTCCATACTAATTTGTGATGATATTTAGGCATGCAAATTAACTTAATAAGTTACAAGGAGGATACGATTTTTTAATTTTTTCAAGAAGAAAACTATAAATATTCCAAAATTGAAATCCAAATAACATATATGAAAAAAAAAATGAGACCTCACCTCACAAAATTAAATTCAATAAAAAATATTTTATATGATGCTGATTAGTGATTCTTATCGATTATCAATACTGTGACTGTCAATTTAAAATATAAATTTATATTAATAATAGGTTGTAGGTATAACGAATTATTTAATATTCACGAGCACGATATAATTACTATTTTTAGGTATTATAAATTATAATGTACCTAAAGATTGTAGGTGGACAAACGAAAAACAAAACGATCATACTCTATAACATCCCGCTTAGAACACAATTATTTACCATAAAGATTTGCATTCACCCTATGCGTATGCATACAAACACCCTATAGAAAACAAATATTGTGAAATTACAATCGGCGCCTGGCGGTGTGCATTACGTCATGACGTCTAATCGTAATCTACACTCGTGGAATCGTGTGCACTCCGCAGCCTACACATCACAAAAGGATTTCTCGGCCGATAAGCGATCACACCGATATCATTCATATTTCCTATCTAAAGTATTATAATTTATAATAATACACCCGCGACCATTATAGCTAATATATATTATATATACTGGCGTGTGTAGCGATTGGGGAAAGCAGTATCGTCACTCCCAAAGTTCGTCTACCTGCTACGTGCTACGTCAATCGTAAGAAATTATCGTAAACCTTTATCATGATATTTATATGACGTGTGCCAGTGATCAGTGTGTCACACCGAACGCGTGCATTTTTGTAATCATATAATATTATAATTCTTTAGTGCGCATATTTTTAAATGGGCGTGGTCGTTCGTATACCACTAAGTACAACAAGCATGTTATTATCGTCATGATGATTCTACTATTTTTTTAAGTAATTTTTGCCAATCATCGGACACCGTATATCGTATATTTGAGAGAATTCTACAGTAAGCGAATATAAATATATAATACATTGTGCGTATTTCGCAGTAAATAACGATTATGTATGAACATAATTCGCCGAGTATGTAAGGTGGTTTTAAGCATAATATAATATTATATTCGATAACATTTAAAAATACGAATACAAATTATGGAAAATTTGTGTATGCGAATAATTTTAAAATCGATAAGCTAAACAAAAGTATTATGTTAAAAATTTTGAAATGTCGAATAATATTTTGTATTATGTAATACTATAGAAGACATTACATGGCACCATTAGTTTAGACAATTGCACTTCGTATAATTGTATTTCATACAATTAAATAAGTTTGAAAAAAAAAACTGGGCGTGTGTCTCAATAAATAATATTTATAATTAATAACTATTATAAGCCGTCAAGTGTATATATTACAATTATAGAATAAAAACAATAACAACTTCTAATAAAATAATTATTTCATTTTGAATTTTCCATGTAATAAGACATCATAAATCGTAATTATAATAGCAATATATTATATATTAAAAATCATTCATACAACTATACAAGCAAGAGGGTGTGTACTAGACTTTCGTGAAGGGTGTGTATTGTAAATATATATTTTAGGTTATGTGTGCAGTTTTATTAATTATAACTGCATATAATATTATAAATTATAATATAGTATACAGTATACAACTATAATAATATATCGTTTCATTTCAGGAATTTGTTCTATTTAAAAATCGTCCGATCAAAAAATTAAAATTAACCTAAAAACTATAACTCATTTAAATATTTAATTGTATTCATGATTCACATATCATACATTATACAAATTAAATTTATCTTTTAGCACATTTTGCATGTGTTTAACATTGAAACATCATTTACCAAAATTAATCATAGTCATTCACAGTGGCCAGTGGTGAAGCATAGGCAATAAACAATTTTTTAAAGGAAAATTCATTTTCCCATAATACATTTATCTTATCAGTAGTAATAAATCTCAGTACTCATATATTACAAACAAAAGCTTTACATTTTCTTTAAAAACCAAACATAAATCAAATTTTTAATGTAGAAAATAGGTTACAGTAAGTAGTAAGTTTATTTATGCTACTATAATACTTCTTTTATCTTTTATAATAATATAATAAGAATCTAAAAAAAATGCATAGAATGAACAATATATATATATATGTATATAATTTATAATAGCCAAAGTACACAAGTTTGTTAATCCATCATGATTCATAGTATTCCTTAAGAATGTCTTTATTCGTTTTAGTACACTATTATTCCTTTCACTTGAAACAGTTGTGACAGAAATGCATAATATTAACTGTAATAATTTGGTTAGCTCTTGATACACCACTTTTAAATCAGCTGAAATATGAATAATTTTTTGATTTGTGATTATAATATATTAAAAATTATAGCTAATAATGAAAGTTGTAAAAATGTTTACAAACCTTTAATAATATAATTCAACAATTTCTTGAGTTGAAGATATTTACCATAGTCATTAAAAATAATCGTTAATTCGTTTTTCAGTCTTTTTAGATCAAAAACACCAGGGAAATTATTTTTATGTTGCTGTAGCTTTTCAATAGAAAAACAAATTTTATAATCCTTAAAATGCTTTAATATTTGTTATTTCTACAAACCTAAGAAGGTTAAAATCTTAAAATCGAACATTAGTTTGTGTTATAATTAAATCTAATATTTAGTATTTTAAATGTTTTAAACTCAGAACATCCTTGTCTGAGTATTGAAGTTCACTATTCAGTTCTACCGCAGATTTACTACATGTTACATAACAACTGTTTCTTTATTTCTCATAAACGTTAACTACGTAGACATATTTATTATTTCTTTAATGCAAGTTTGTACATCTGCTGTATATTTTGTTTGGAGCGTTAAATAATACATGGTCCGTAAACAAATATTTTTTTTTAAAGAGACATAATAAATAAACAAACTTAAAATTTGATAATTTGCTTAATTCCGTTACACATAATACTGCTTTTTTTAATTCTGTGAAATAGGCACTGATCGTAGCTGCAGCTCTAGAATGATAGTTCTATCTAGTATCACAACTTTTAGGTAGCTTAAACCTCTTTAATCGAAGAAGTTCACTTCGTTTTGGTGACATTCTAAAAAAAGTGTGAAACATTGTTAAGACACTTTTAAATAATCTAACAACTTTAATTGTTTTTGATCCATATAGAAAAACTAAATTCAATTGATGAATATAACAATGTATAAACACGGTATTTGAGTAAGTGTTTTTAATAATAGCTTACACGCTTATTTCTTTTCCTGCCATAACTGTTGCTCTATCAAAAGTTTGACATATAATTTTATCGTTTATATTCCATTTTTTTATTTATTCTAACAAAATATTTGAAAGTTTTACAGCAGTTTTATTTTTTGACGTGTCAAAAAATCCAATAAATCTTTCTTCAATGTTGTTATCGAATACGTATCTAAAAATAATACTCATTTGCGATTTACATGATACATCTGTAGTTTCATTTGCTTGAACAGAAACAAATCTTGCTTTATTAAATTCATTTATAATTTGCATATTTACAACTTCGGTGATATAAAATATTAAATCATTTTGAATATCACAAGATTTTCTTTAAAACTTGAGTTTGACGATAAATGGTCCCTAATCAATTGTTCTTTTTGCAATAGTAGATTCAACAGTTCGAAATAATTACATTTATTTATCGAAGTTTTATTTGCGTAGGAATTTTTTTTAACACCAATTTATATTCCCGAGCCAATGATTATATAAATTAATATAAATGCCATATATATTATATATTGTGTATAAGTATATAATCGGAAAATCTTGCAATTATCTGTTAATTTTAAAATAATACATTTATATTTTGTTTGTATCGTATAGTATTTTTTTAAATTTCTATTGACTTATGGACTTTATTATGAAATATTTTTTCAATAAACTTAATATTATATAAGTGTATTTGAAAAATTTCCAACAGCAATGCATTTTGAAATGGCGAATTCGTGTTAATTAATTAATATAATAAGACTATGGCAGCTGTGCAACTTCAATAGTAAAATTTAAACGATAATTGTATGGTTATATAATATATTGGCATAATTGGATATTTTTTCATTAGCACGTGCAACAAAATAAATTGCAATAGATAATGCAAAACGCGTTACTTATATTTTTCGAATATACTATAATATATTAATATGTCTACGTACTATTGTATATTATTATTGCATGAGTAGGTATATGATATATCAAAAGACAGAATATGTATTCATAAATACTTTGAAGCCTAAGTAATAAGTATATACCATATAATACTATAATCTGAATACTAATCAGAATAATATCATAATATTATTTCACATTATTTTACTACTTTTTGACAGTGGTCGGTGAGTCATATGTGACAATAATCCAACCGGCCAATATTATCTGTAGGCTACAATTAAATATGTCCTAACAGGGATAACAGGACTGTAAATATTTTTCGTTGATGGAACAAATGACAATGTCACATCCAAGTATCAGCTCCTGCAGAATCTCTAAACAGCGTGCACTCAGAATTCTTATTTAGGGAACTTACACATTTTCTTACTTTCCTTTAGACACAAATATACAATTACCATTTACTACTAATTCGACTTTCATAATAACGACAGTCAACAGTAATAATTATTATGATCGTTATCGTCATTAATCGTTATTGGTCAAAAAGGACAGTGACGACCAACAACCACCTGATCTAAACCGCCAGTGTATAAATCAAAAATATATTTTCAATGAAATAATCAATCGACGATTGCCACAAACCTTATTATGTACAACTAAAGAGGACGTTACACCCACATGTGTACTATGCTGTTTCTGTCTTAAGAACGTACGACATGGCAAATTTGTGTTCAGCAGTTCCAATTTTTTGGATTAACCTTAAATAATAAAGAATTTGAATTCCAAAATAATATTTGCAAACGGTTTAATTTTCAAACGCATACGTTTTCGAGTAGGTAAATACTTTACCGACAAAATATATTTCCAAATTAATATAATTCAGAAAAAAAATATTTCTTTAGCTAATTATTTTCCAACATTTTTTTTTTATAATATACAATATAGCATACATATTATATTATAGAAAATTTATCTATGCATTATGCTACAACATATTATTGTGTATTCTTGTAGTTGTCTATCATTGAGTAATACTTGCGTGGGTTTTACCTTTTACCATTTCTTCTTAAACGATGGTCCATAGGTGTTATATTATAGTAATTCCATTGATCGTTTGAGGAGGAGAGTGCATCATACATCCATACTTTATTAAAAATACTATAAAAAAAATTGAAGTTACTAGTTAGTGTCTCTTATCCTCTTATTAATTTTGTAAGATACTCCCAATATACGAAATTGTATTTTAAAAATTTAAACCATTTTGGTATATTACACTATACCGTTCTTATAGTGATAGAGTGTATATTAATTTAACAAACCTATATAAAATATCATATAGGAATTTTCTCAAACAAAAAAAAAATAATATTATTCATTCTTTCTAAAAAAAATAACTATTCAATTTCTCTAAATGCCAGTGTATAATAATATGATGTACTTACGTTGTATGGTTGCGGGTATTCAAACGTTATGAAGCAATACAAATACTATTTTCAATTAATCATTTCGTAGCAATCGTTTTTAGAAACCTCTTATAGATGCCAAGTACAAACTATGTGAGGTCATAGTTTTAAATGACTTACGAGTTTCGGTTCCTAAAGAGCGTCATTAAAAATCTGTAAATTAACTATACACTTACGTGCATGTAATATAGGTAAAAGGTATTACTATGTATTTACTAGGCATATAGTCTATAATTGCTCAAGGCAATAGATTTTTTTCTACTTTAAATTCGGATTTAAATAGTTATTGTATAATTGTATTTTTATATAATATTTTATGCAGTTATTTTAATATTAAAAATTATAACACATAACTGATTTTAGTTATTATTTGGAATAAATGCGTATAGATATATAAGTTCATAATATTTATTGTTTACCATTGTACTGCGTATTAGTATTAAAAATTATTTTGAAAGTTATAACTTATAAGACATAATTTAAATTAAGTGATAATTTTACAATATTTTTCAACTATTAATATGTGACACAATAGAGATACCAAAAATAGTATATAATTATAAAACTATATTTAAATACGTCGATAATTTAAAAAAAAATATCTTGCTTAAAAATGTGAAACGCACGTAGTATTTATCTGAATAAATTATTCACACGTTTCATTGAATCATTTCCAACATTTGTATGAACAAAATTGATGTAGTGACGTACTGAAGTTTTGTGCTCAGTATATTATATTATATTTTGTAATAATTAACTAAAGTGTAATTAATTCAATTTAATAATAAATGTGTTACATATAGCATATTATATTATAGTATATGCCATATTTATTGTATAGGTATAGTGTATACTGTATACTCTGTTTACAGTTTAAAAATATCTAATTATTACTACTTATACTTTTATTTATCACAGCTGCTAATTAACACTGTTTGTAATACATTATTTATAACAGTATTTCGTGATTGTATTAAATACGTATGAGTTTGGAAAAGGAGTCATGTCTAATAGCTTCATGCGAGGAGTAGATACAATAGAATTGTTTTGAATTTCATATATCGCACGTTTTTAATACACGTGGAAATGTGGGATATAATATGTATTATACTATTATGTATCTTTATTATAGTTTCCTACAACAATGTGTACGATAAACACATTGCAGATAACTAATATTCATTTTATGCTGGCATCGCGATGACTCGGTTTATACCTATATATTATTCTATACGTTTTCCAGTCGAAATTCCAGTGCTGTGAGTACGTAGAGGTCTACGTGATGATTTCCAAAAGTGTAAAACCGACATCAAACGAACCGGTCCCGTCTGTGGCAATGGGACACTGAAGCGTGTGTATGTATGGTGTATAATATATAGCTACATACAGTATGATAAGTGGAAAGGAATGCAGACCACAAACGTGACCTTCTCCGGGTTAACAGTTTTCAGATTTGTATTATACGTAGTACGTGGTGGGTCTGGTCTCACTGGTTTCAGGTATATAACCTATATGCCTGTCTATGCCCATAGTGCCTACAACTGTCTATACATATATATTTACGTTGTATGGTACATCTATCTACCAATATGGTACAGATGCACATGTACGCACGCACGCACGCACGCATGACTAGCAGCAGCTGAAGAGTTAGGAATGCAGTTTTGTATACATCCGCGGCGGCGTGTATTGATAATAATAATATAATATAATATGTGTTAATGCTGTTTAAAAGTATTTTTAAAGGATCTTTTTGACTTAATCTCCTGCATTAAAATTACTCGTGTCTTTTGTACTCTGTATATAGTCTGTATAGCTGCAGGTTTACATGCACGTGCAAAAAATAATGCACCCATTATTATAACAGAAATATTCTCGCAAAGAAAAGAAACGGGAACTCGTGTACAATAGTAGCGCGGGTATATCAATATAAACACATTGACAATGGCTTTTACAGTCTTACGGTAGGTATTATATTATTTGTGTCAGCTCGGAATGCTTTTTCACTCTTGATGTTTGTTATAGTTTCGAGTTTGTAATAATTGATCTAGACATACAGGTATTAAAATTTGAGATATCTATTGGACTACAGAAAACATGTAGTGATGTAGAATGTAGTACAGCGTAACAGTAACAATTATAGTAAACAATTTTTTTCTCTAGTCATCACATACTTATAATACCTTTATTATGTGTACTTATCACCTCTGTGACTTTTGTGTATTATGTATTATATATTTTCAATTACAATTGTTACAACAACCTAATATTTGGCTATCACTAAACAGTCGTCTTCTTCTTGTGTTCTCAAACAAAATAATCAGTAAAAGTAAATCTGATATAAACTAACTATCTAACTATTTAACTAACTAGACATTGTTACATAGACTCGTCAGTCAATCATTATACTCATGTAGTCATACAAAACCATAATATACTTTTATCTATATTAATGACTAATTTAATTATTATATAGGGTAATTCACCAAGTATACTAGTGCTAATTCCCTTTTTTCCTTTTATAATTAATTTATTCAAATTCTGATTATTTTAATTTTTAAATTTATTTAATTGTTTTATTCTCAAATACTAAGATTTTTTATATTATTGAAGGAATGCAAATGGTTGACAAGTATCATATTATTAAACATACACAATATTAATGACCACTGCGGCACTAAATTAATAAACTATTAACTAATAATTAATTAATAATCATTAAATATGAACTATCGGCTTGCAGCACGACTGTGAAGTATATAGTGAATTAAAATATATTTTATACAACTTTAAGATATATAAATACAATTGTTTTTAATTAAAATGTTCAATAGGTTTTAATACTAATAAAGTTATGGACTATGTTACATTTTAATTATATGTAAAATAAAAAAAAAAAAATAAAACTTTTTGAAAAAAATTTAAAGATTTATTCAACCTATAAACGCATAAAAATAATTAAAATATACAATAATAAAAAAAAATTCACATTAATATCTATAGACTAAAATATTGAAACCAAACTTGTACCTCATGCATTTTATATTTTTGTATGATTTTTAAAATTCAGATGCTTACTGAATGCATATTTAGAAATAATTTTATTCAGTCGGTAATATAGATACATGTAATATCAAAGTATTAAACTATTAACTAGGTACCTATATTAGTATATTATAATTATTAGCCGAAACCTATTTACACACATTGCTTTATTTTCATAAAAATTTTTTACGAAATTACATTTATCAAGTAATTTATACAACTAGGAAGTTAGAGCAATAACATGAAAGAATTTAAATGTCTTCAACATTTCAAATTAAATTTACAAAAAACATATTATGATTTTCTATTACAATCATTATAGATATTATTATAACTGTAGCAACCATATGATAAAAAAATGCTTTCCATAGTTATCATGTAAAAATACAAAATTTGATAGTGTCAGTGGAATAAAGGATGAATTGAAACACAATTGATATCGCTGCTATATAAATATGCCACTGTCCGTCCGACGCACGTTCAGATTTCAAAGGAAAAGGAACAGAAACTATCGTATATAAACGACAAAACCCTCTCCTGGCTCGTGAAAGAGGATAACGTAGATTACGTGCATGAATCACGTGTAATTCGATTCAGATATATCCGTAAACCATCCTATTATCCTTATTATACATATTGTACATGAAGAATTGACTGATGCTGTCGTCTGCCTTTAGTTCTTTATTGTGTTTTATTATTACTACTACTTTAATGACGACGACGACTGCAGCACTCTGGAGGTCTTCTGAACCGACTTGGTAATCGTCATAATTATTTATACACGTATGCGTCCAACACTCGTACGACCGTTTTACGATTTAAAATTTTCATTACAAATGGTATTCAGAGGGGGACTAAGACATAAGAGTGTCTATTGGATACTCCCATATAATACTGTATTTATAATCAATGTATACCTATTATATTTGTGTTGTGCCCTTTACTAGAACTGTGCCTGGTGGGATTATAGAAGATACATTTTATTATAATATAAACGGAAATCTTACTGGATGTCTGGATAATGGGATGATCTTCATTCATAAGTGTATTATACATAGTTGGGCTGTATATAGACAACAAACGTAGACCTATTATATGAAAATTGGGTGCAGAGTGTAACTGCTGGGTTGCAATGCACCGGTTGAGGTTGTTTTAGGGACTTTAGGTTGATGTCCTAAATTTTCTAATTTTGAAAAGTTCTATTTGACTATCCCTACTTATGACTCGATTGCCAATGATTGCGATGAGCCAAGAAATATCTATAGTTAAATGTTTTCTTCTTTTTTTAATCTACACTATTATCAAAAAAATCGAAAAAATATTATTAATGTATCATGTGACTAATTATAAAAAACAATTTTTTTTTTATTTATTAAAAATTAAAATGTTTCAGCATATTATACATGCTATTACAAGTTTGTTAACAGTTTTATATTTTATGACAAATTACGAAATACTAAAATTGTTAATATTGTTTGTTAGTGAATTAGTGATGTGAGTATTCATGCAAGTGTTAGTTAATATTTATATTTAGTGGTGAATTAAATTAAAGTTAAATTAAATTTGGTCTTCGTCTTCGCTTGATTGTGATAGGAGAACGTCTTGGGGTAGTCGTGGTTTTAGACGGCGATTTTTAGTTTTTGTTCCCAGGTTGTAGAAGCGTGCGCCATCGGATGTCTTGAGATTTGCGTGGAAGTTTTTGAATTGTATTTTTATCCAGTCTTGGAGAAGAGGGGTTCCTGTGTCGTTATGAATTTGCTTGTTTCTCATAAACCATGGGGCTTTGAGACAAATTCTAA
>JACXSJ010000801.1:0-15940 GCA_014851325.1 Pentalonia nigronervosa | reverse complement strand
AATTTGTTTTGAAGAATTTGGATTTTTTTGATTTTTGTAGAGGAAGCTGCCGCCCATGTTGGGAATTTCTTTTTTATAAGTGTACTCCAATATAAGTAGTTGCGCCCCGGCCTTCAAGACTTTTAATAATAAATTTGGCACATTTAATGTAAATTATAATGCCATTTATGTGAATGGTTTTCGTCTTGTCGGGTGAAAATAAATATTACGATTCTTTGGAAATGACGAACCGGGTGTAAAACTAGTGAAAAGGGTGGGGTGCGTTTTGGGGTATAATATTATATTCCCCAAAAGGGAGAAAAAATAAACAAACCGGCGACGGCTGTTAATCCGGCAGTCAAAAATTTTGTGGAATGCGACTGGCGCTGAGCGCAACGTTGCCGTTTCGCCGCCGCGTCAATAGACCGACCGGTTTTCTTCCCACACCGTCGAGCGGCAACGTGGCGGCACGCCGGCACGTTCCCTGGCGGACGCGCGCCACTAGGGGCAGATGGTTTTCAGTGTTTTCACGTTTCATCCGAACAACTGCTCCTCCTAGACATTTCTGTTGTGCAAGTACACATCTCCCCTCATCATTGCACACGCACATTGTATAATAAAGTATTAATAATAATAATAATAATTATTATCATAATAATAATATGCATCTACTGATGTACCATAATATACGTATACTGTATAACCGTACAGAGCATGAAGGCATCGGAGCACGTCGCGTCGCGACACCAGCTGCTCTATTATTATTAAGATGGTTTTCGTCGTTTTTCTCCTCTCCGTATTCATCAAAAGCAAAGAACTCGACCCGGAAACTACAGATGTTTATTATAAATTTGTAATACTTAACGATCTACGGTAAACGAGATTTCCTTCGGGTTTTTTTTTTATTTCTCGCTGTTCGTTGTGTTCAATGGTAGGTAATAGACCAATAGCCAATAGGTATGACTATGAATAATATATTCAGATATTCTAAATTCGAATACATTAATTGATTAATTCATATAGATTTTAATATACTAATTAAAACTACTATAATACTATAGTATTATAGATCAATATTGTAGTCTTTTTGTGTGATTATATTGGTTAGAAATATTAATCAATGTTGTACTAATCTACTCGTAAGTACCGCGCTACTCGACCATTATTATGGTTTTTGGTACCCTTGTATGGCGTACAGTCGCTCTAAGTACGCGTATATGTGTACACGAGTGTGGTTGCACAAGAACTACTATAAATAATAAAAACAACAATAATGAGTATAATAACAAAAATAATAACAGTGGTATAGAGAGTTTGATAAACTCGGTCGCCGGTCGTGCACTTTCTCTCCGCAATACCGTAAGCGGATTTTTACGCGACTATCTACCGATTCCTTCTTTTTATCATTACTCTATTACTACTACGCAGTCTCTTTTTTGCTCATGCGATCGCTCCCACTTATAGGTTGGAGCAGGTCATTGACAGAATGACTCTTATTCTGATTCCGATAAATGCTTTCTTCTGAGTTTCTAATGGGGAATTGGTAGTGTCTTTTTTTCTTGTCTCACGACTCGACCAAATCTGGTCAGGTTCCATCATTTCTCAAATCGATAAATCAGTGTAGCTCATCTCGCCCGAACACTAAACATTGAACCACGAACGATTTAAAATAATTCAGTCGTGCTGGAAAATTATACGTATTTTAGTCCATATATGGATGGCATTGTTTCAGATTCCGCATTTGCTTTAAACCAAACCATTTTTAATTATTAAACCTACTATACTGTAATCGTAACTTGAACTCTGTCGCCTGTTAAAAATATGGGCAAAATAATAGTTTTGTAGTTAAAAATATGCATTTATTTTCTCGATTTTCAATATATTTCAAGTTTATGTCAATGGTGTAGAAAATAGCACGTATACGACGGTGTACTATACGTATATTATACTGTTTATACTATTCACTTAATTTTTACATATATTTCAAATATATAGCAATGGACTAGTGGAGACTAAAATATAGTAAATACAATTCTCATAATCCCATTATAGTGATAGAAAGTTTTTATTAAATTTGAATGGCATTTAAACAAGTTGCTCCCATGTACGATTGTCTATTGAGGTTTAATTGGATATTAACTGTGAATGAAGCCGGCTATTTTAATTAAACGACTCAATGACTATTCGATTTCAACGTTCTGTAGTTATCTAGGCCACAATGCCACACAAATGTGTTTTTAATGTTCGTTTTATTTTAAACAAACCACATCAATCGTATACCTATAAATTTAAAAATAGTAAAAATGTTTTGTAAACAACATAAGATTATTATTATTAATGAGCCATAATTATACACGAAAATATTGTGTTTTCCCACGTTCAACTTCCGGTGTTCAAGGTTCTATAACGCGACCATGCGTCCATGCATCCTGGGAATAACTTAATGTGTACAGACTACAGAGTTCGTTTATGAAAAACAGAACGTGGCAGCACTGTATTTCGTACAATGAATAATATAAAATTACTGAATGGCTTTTTAGTTTTTTCCCCTACCGGCTACTGCCTTCCAGCTGATTTCGATCTACGTGGTGGGTCCGAACTCCGAGGCCGCCATTATGGCATTACATTTACTTCACACTGTGGGTTACGCCGGTTTTCTTAAATTT
Source organism: Pentalonia nigronervosa (assembly GCA_014851325.1). NCBI lineage: Eukaryota > Metazoa > Arthropoda > Insecta > Hemiptera > Aphididae > Pentalonia > Pentalonia nigronervosa. The sequence continues at coordinate 13,295 of JACXSJ010000801.1, read as the reverse complement.
CCGTAATGATTATTTTTGATATTTAGTATTTTCAGTAGTGCCTATTTCGTATTTTTTCGGTTTCGAATTATTTTCCCAAAACAGTCAAAAGTTTATAAATATTTCTAAAATCGTCATAGTATAGAAACTACGTAGAATACCAAAATATTAATTATATTGTAGAAAAGTGATATTAATAATGAATAATTATCAGCCGTCCAATAATAACGAGGTTGACAAATAGCAATTTATTCTGTACATTACACAATACAATGGAATACATTTGTTTCGTCATTGTTTTCGTTAAATGATTATATGTTTACTGTTTAGGTACCAATAGATGTACTGATGGCATATTTACAGAATATGCAAAATACGTTTTACTATTATAAAATGTGTTTTACTTTATAGTGACACATGTATACTTATCAGCAGATTGTATGTAATTTATATAGTAAACATTTTAGGAGCAGTGGTATAATATAAACATGTGTTTGTATAGACTAGTATAGTGCAATATTGAATATACAATGTTTCAATTATTATGTCATTATGACGTGTGCCCGTTTGGAATTTTGGACTCGACGAGACAACGCTATAAAGTAGACTTAAAATAAATATGGCGACGATATTTTTTGAATGTTTAACCGATGAAGTATTTAGTATATTATATTTTATTTTGTATAAACCATAAATTGATCAGCCCCGTTAAATGAACACTGAATGGATCAATTGACCCTTGGACTATGGAGAATATATGCTATCTCCTTTTCATTATTACATACAATGTAAATGAAATGAATGAATGTACTTTGGTATTCTTATGAGACATGAGTCATGTTTCATGACAACCTTTGGAATAACTTTGTAGATAACAGTTTATTTTTCAATTGGATAATTACGATTTACGAGTAAACATGTTTATCAGTACTTGTGATTACTAAACATCCAACTAATTAAATTTGAATATTTAGTATTTGTTTTCTAACAGTGACCAAGTTAACATTATGCTTTTAGTTTTTTTATTATTTGACAAAACTGATTTAAAGAATTTTTGTTACGTTTGGCATTGATCGGTTTACATTCATGAATTGAACTCCATATACATTTAGGAAATAGAAATAGCAACAATTGTACAGAAGTATCTGCTGTTAGTTAACGAAGGTAAAACATTTTGATATTTTTTTGATTTAATATCACGCATTTTGTAAAATAATTTGAATGTTTTGGATTGAATTACCGTTTGGTAGCAATCTATAAAATTCACCATTATTTTCTATGTAAAACAAAATAAATATGAGCAAATAGTAATAATTATGTATGTCGCGTAAACCGTAGTTAGGTATAGTATAAGTGTATAATATATGTTATGTCTATTATGTTTATCCATGTCAAGTGTTTACTTCGGGTGTACGTCTCTAACATAATTACGTTAGAATAATAAATAAATAATTGTGCGTACGTCATGAACACATTCCGCGTTTATCGGTATAAATGTACAATAAACACGTGTTTTTATCATTTTGTTTTTTCTGTATGGAAATTTATTGCACACGATACCACGTCTTTGAGGTGGTATTTACGCTGTATATTAGTGAAGACGAATACAAAAATATAAAGAGGAAATTAAAACGGCCATTTTCGAATCGGAAAACCGCAGACAGATACAGGAAACTGCGTCGAATAATGCGTACACGAGGCGTTTGTAAAAAGGACAAGCGAATGTTGGGGTCATCAATGATTGGCCGAGGGGACGACGCACAATCATTTTTTATAATTGACTACTACTTCGTGGATATTTTGGGCGCGTGATAAAAAACGAAAATAATAATATATTATTGTAATACAACGATACACGTAACGTTATTACATTATTATTATTTTTTATTCGATCCTTCAACCTTGCGGGGCCGTCGAAACGGATTTTGTTACCGTTGAACTGCTGTTGTAAAGTCTTCCAAAAGCATGTGCAAATGGCGAAGGCAGTGTAACCCAAAAATCGAAACGTCTACATAATATTTCGTAAACATTTTATTACTTCGACGTGGTTTTATGTGTGTATCGACCGACGCGCGCGCGTGCCCCGGCTCCCTATTCGCCGACGACCGGGCCGACCGGCTGTAGAGGGGTCGGCGACGCGACGGCAGCGCGGCGGAGGTTTTCCGCTTCTCGTTGATCGTTATTCGTGTTGTTTCAGTACTGCTGGGCTCGCGACGGCCACTTCTCTCCGCCACTGTTGACTTCTAAGCTCCGCGCGTTCATCATGTTCGTCCCGCTGTAATTCCGTTCCAGTTTTTCCCACCCGCGTCCCGACACTCCGACTTTGCCGTCGGGTGTAGTCGTCGTTGTTTTTGTCACTCGTATCGAGCGACATAATATCTGTGGAAGACATATAACAGCTGTGAATAATGCCCAAAACGTCTACCGTGGCTGTGACTGTTTAGACGCCGTGAGGTTGTTCGAGATCCGAGGAAAAAACTTTTTAGGGCACAACATTTTCGTCGTTCCCAATCGTGTTCGCCGCTGCACTTCAACAACACTATATTTTCGTCGGACGCCGTTGCGCGCGCAAATATTTTGGGAAAACGCAGCACACAAGGTAGAGTTTTATTTCTTTATTTTTTTCTCCCGTATGTGTTTATGAACTATGATGGTTTTCCTCTTAATTCCATTGTTTATCTCGTCCGCTTTTCGGGCAAAATCGATTGCGTCCGTGCTTACTATTTTCGTCGTTGTTTTTGCGCGAAAAACGGTTGGTACCTATTCAGTATTTACGTAATTATAATGGGTAGTCGTCGCAAGGTTATTGCGTGGCCGCCGTCGCCGTAAAAGGCGTTCCATCTGGTATCGCTCGTATGGTGATGTGGACCGTTTCCGCCGCCCGGCCTTCTTCCACCTCCTCCATCCCCCACCTCCGCCACCTCAACCGGTAGCCGGTGGGCCACAACGCGCTAGCGGTGGCCGATGAGTGAGCGAGTTTTTGTGTGGGCAGAGTGCGGACGAGAGGGCATAAATTTTATTTTACCCGCACCGTCGATTTGACCGAATCCCTATCGCAAGCGTTCTCGTCCACGATTATCGATGTGACCGCACACCGCATTTGCCGGAAACTGATGTTTTCGTTTCCGTTTCACCTATCCAAATAATCACGGATTTATGATTTATCCTTGTATTATATATTAATATGATATCGACGACGATAACAAGATGTGTACAGTGTGCACAACGGTTATAATGGTCGATTGTACATTTGTTCCCGGGGCGCGGTTTACGTTCGTTTCTGTTGTCTCGTAAATTATATTATAGCGCTGGCATCGCGGTGTTCCACGTCATTATTGTTTATCGTCTCCAAATAATAAATCGACGGGCTTGTTTGTTCTTGGGACGATTTTTCGTCAACAAAATTAATGCACCTAATAATAATTGTGAGATTGGGTGTGTTTCTCTGCGTTTGGACTTAATTAGGCTAATCGGTTTTAGGTGACGGACGCATAAAACTTGTTTTGTTAGTCAAGGCTTTTATGAAAAAAAAAAAAAACAAAACAATATTGTTTTATGCTATTATCAACTGTTTAGTGAGTCGTTTCTTTATTTGTTGTTACTGTGCTACTATCAAGTAGTAATTACCAGTGGTTCTGATGGTTATTATCAATACTCACTGAAGGTCTTTACGATATAAAATAATAAAATATTTAAGTGATTAAGCATCAATGCATTATATTTTACTTAAGTACAAACAAATAAAGGCATACCTATCTACCGAAAATTGAAACTAAAAAATACAACGTTACAATCATGTATAACGTGATAAAATGATTGTTTGATTTGTCTTTTTAAGTAGGTAAGCTTGCAATTTACTGTATTTATATACTTTTTCTTATAATTTACGAGAACTATACTATTCAATTTTCTAGTCTTTTGGATAAAATATGTTATATTATTTACGATAAAAAATATTATGTATAATATATAATGTGATTGCAAGCATACTCGTTACTTTTTTCTTCAATAATGCAGTTAGGTGTTCACATTCTTTAGATTTTTTCTACTGAAAAAGTATGTGTGGAGATACAAACTTATATTTTTTCAAACAAGAACCCCTCTTTGTAAATTGCCTTGTTTATAAAATTAGTTTTTGATATTAATTCAATTTTACTAACATTATTATTACTATTGTCTTCCTCTGTAATATTATGCTGTTTCACTCCAATGCTTTTGAAGCTTAAATGTTTACAGAGTGATTCTTTAAACAAAAATCAGTTAATATTTCATGGAATATTTGTAATTTAAATTTTTATTTTTGGAAACAACTACAAACTATATCATGTATATGTTCTTCATGTGGTATTATAGCAATCCCTTTCCCATTATTTAGAAAAACAATATTTACATTTTCAATTTGCAACTATGCTATTAATTTTTAATTTTGTAGTAGAACATTTTAAAGTGCATTTATTTAATATGAGACAAAACGTTTGTTGATTATGAATATACATATTTTAAGTTTGAATTGATGGAATATTGAAGTGTTTACTAAAAATAGATCTAACCAATATATATTCCTCCAGTCCAGATTTTAAATTATCATAATTTATAGACCATTAGTGCAATATTACATTCATGTACATAACAATCTTAGAATAATCTTGTGGTGTATACAGAGTAATTATTTATTTTTATATTAAATTAGTAAAAAAATTCAAATTTGATCATCACAAATATTTTGCACTCTCTTATTTACGTAGGTTCTGAAACACTGTACAACTCATTTATTCATAAATTATTATTTGATTATTAGGTATCTTCTATATATGTATAGTTATTTGTAAAGTGTATTTATTTTTGAAATGTAGACTAATTGATATTTATGTTTTTCTTTATAGATGACTCCATCCCCAAATCATAAAGCTGTCTCACGGACGTTAGGAAATATTATAAAATTTGAAAAAAATATCATTCATATGTCAAATGGGTGTCCGATCATTTTGAATACTTCATATCCTATAACTGAATCTATTTCTGATAATCCCCTCGAGCCATTATCCAGATCAATGTCTGATGAAACACCTTCTTGGGATTTAACCACATATGAAAATCGCTTGAGAACATTTGATGGAGTGTGGAAATTACAATTCATAACACCTAACCAAATGGCTAAAGCTGGATTATATTACTTGGGCATACAAGATCGTGTTAGATGTTTGTTTTGTTCTACAGAATTTGATTATTGGCAACGTGGTGATGATCCGGTTGTTGAACATAAACGTCAGTCTCCACAATGTCCATTTTTTAATGATTCTACAGGTAAATATCAAATATCTTAATTTAATATTTTTGTAATCTGATATAGAATTTAACACATTCATTGTGGATGAAGCCAAATGGTGTCATTTAATATTGTTTGCATATGCTGAAAGATAAGAATTGATGTCATGTACTTTGTTATTAAATACATTACAATTTGATCAGTGTCACAATTAAACTATTCCTTTTTTGATAGCGTTTCCTATAAGCATTATTTTATAAGTATATGGTCACATTGATATTTTAATTGTTCAATTTTTAAGAATTTTTTTTTTAAACTCAAATTTATTCAATATCATGACAATTATACTTTTGTATGATATACAGCAAACTTGTTAGGTTAACTTTAAGATTTAAAAATGTTGTGTGCTTAATAAAATAATTAACTAAATAATGATTATATTAAAAAGAGAACCACTCCATTCATTGAATGATAATTTTTTATTAATTGAAAAAAATTGCAATATTGTTATAAACTAAATACAGTGAAACTTCCATATAACAAAGTCGAATAAGCAACAAATAAATTCATAATATGGAGGAATTTGTTGAATAGAATTACATATTTTTTCAACTTTTTTTAATACATTGACCGCCACGGGTTTTTTGTTACTCATAACCGCCATGACATTTGGATCTAAACTAATTAGATCTCCTACAAGATCTCATGGCGGTTAATGTGTTAATTTAATTATGTATTCGTGTATGTATATACTTTTATGTTGAATGTATTATGTAAAAAATAACATCAAATGTTATCGACTATAGATAAACATTTATGTTTTGACAATTTTTTTTTTGTACGGACGAAGAGAAAGTTTGTAAATGCACCCGTTTGCATCAATATTGGAACTGAAGTACTGCAGTAAAATGAATCAGTTTGCCTACCTTTAGTGTCTTATCTTTATCGGATTTATTGTTCATGTACAATTTTAAAACAATGTTTAAAATTTGATAGCGACAACATTTACAAAAACCGGTTTTTATCGAATAATTATTTCGTAATATAGAAACATCAGATTCGTTATTTGAAGATAAATTTACGTGTAATTAACAATGAAGGTCATAGTTCTTAAAAATATTTTGTTAAACAGAAAATTTTGTGAAATGGAAGTTCATTATGTGGAAGTTTCGCCGTACTAGGATCAACTCTTAATACTTTTATTTTATAATGAAAATATGTAATACCTACTTATGCCTATTAATTTTGCTTGCTTTGTGCTGTTTTATTCACAAGAAACAAGAAATACCTTTTAATACTATGTTTTAAATTGGAATACTTATTGTGATTTAGGTGTGATGATGGAGTAGTTAACAAATCTTTTGGTTATCAATAAATGAAACAAATAAGAACAATTCCATCAGAATGTTTCTTATTATTTTACAATTTTACATTAAACTGGTCAGGTGACAATTAAATCCATGTCATTAATACTGTAATACCAGATTTGTGTGCTAGTTAATGTATATTTTAAGTAGAGCAAATGAATCCTTTGGAATAGTTTCATTTATGGGCTTGAATGTAAACAAATCATAGACTTGGGGATTGATTAGGAAGATAAATCAGTTTTTATGAAAAAAACTTAATAAAACAGTCGGAAAGGAAAGTAATATGGTTAGTGAAATTAGTTTATAAATTATTGATATAATATATATAATTGTATGATTGTTTATTTTTTATTTTAATAATAAAATATAAGTTTAGGACAATTAAATTTTTATTTTCAAAATTCAAATATTATACAAATAATAAAAATTATTATATCAGTACTGTTACTGATTGCTTGAAATAATTAATTATTTTATTTGTACTTTTAGCTGGTTATGATGTGTGTGGTCTTTACGGTTCTGCTCCTGTTGATATCCGATCTAATCATGAGTCAAAAAAGGTTCAAGATTTTTTAGATTCTGTGGGTGTTCTGCAACATATAAAACCTCCTAAGCATAAAGATTTTGCCAGCTTAGAAGCACGTTTGAAATCATTTGAAAAATGTTTGATACCATTAAAACAAGATATTCAAACTCTATGTGAAGCAGGATTTTTTTATATTGGTAAGATGATAATATTTTATAATAGTAATTCATCTCTCATATTAATATTATTTTGATTTGTTTAGGTGATGGTTCAAATGACCAGATGTTGTGTTACTTCTGTAGTCAAGGTCTTAAGGACTGGGAAGAAAACGATGATCCATGGACAGAACATGCCAGATGGTCAGACACTTGTGGTTACGTGTTGTTAAATAAAGGCAAAAACTTTGTTAACAAAGCGCATGGTGTGAAAACCAAAAAATTTGACCCAAAGGTAATTTAATCACTATGGATGCAATATTAAAAATTTATCTTGCAATTAACTTACAGGAGTTATTTAAGTTGATCGCTGAACATAAGAATATGTCGATTATCGAAAATAATATGAAAGTGAATTCAACAAAAAGGTATGTGCTTCTTTGATTAGTTTTTTTATTTTAATAAAAACATTTTTTTATATTTATTTTTCAATTTGACAGTAAGAAATTTGTATCCAATTAATTATTTATTTATCATGTATTATTATTATTATTATTATTATTTATTTATTTTTGAAAAAATAGTCTATAGATTATTATCTATAATATTTACAATAAGCATATGATTAGTAATATAAATACATATATATAAGACAAAAAAAAAAAAATAATTTTCATACCCCTTTAAAAGCTAAAAGCTTGTGCCGAAGAGGGCGAGATCTAAATTCTAAATGCAATTTATATTAATAACAAAATAAGATCTCTAGTACAAAATGAATATAGAATAAAATTATATTAAATAGTTATATGATTAAGTTTTAATTTAATATTTATATTATTACAATATAAGTTACAGTTTTTTTTTTATTTGTTTTAATTAGGATTCATATTGTCTGTCAACATCATAATACACCAAGGTATTATACCTTGAATTTCATATTTTTTTATACAATTTTAATTAATTAATTAAAGATTTAAATGCAATTAAATTGTTTCAAAAATTTTAATAAATTCATAAAATGCATTTTCATTGCTTGTCTGTTTCAAACTAATTTAACATTTGAATACACCGGAAAAAGTTTTCTTTTACATTTTTTAAGCACCGTTTTATAAAATTATTAACCTATTGATAAATCATTAAATATTTTTTAACATTTTATTTTTGTTTGTTTTTATAGAAAACTTGATCAGTCAGAAATTTCTAACATAAGTCAAAATAAAATAGTATCTGTTGAAAATTTACAACATCTTTCTCAAAAGCGAGATCCTAATACAATTCCAGATTCTATGCTGTGCAAGATTTGCTATAAAGAAGAAATGAAAGTGGCTTTTATCCCTTGCGGTCATGTCATTGCTTGCATTCAATGCACTATGACACTTGACCAATGTGCTGTATGTAGACAGCCATTTAGTATGGTAATGAGAGTACACTTATTAATGGATGAAAAAAAAGTTAAAGATCTCGAACAGTTACCATGCAGTTCATCACAGTGTTCCGATGAACAATTAGATCCAATGCTTTGCAAAGTATGTCATAAAGAAGAAATGGCAGCGGCATTTATACCCTGTAGACATGTTTATGCCTGTGTCAAATGTGCCACAGACATGCACGAGTGTCCGTTGTGTTCAGAAAATTTCTGTGCCACTATTCAAGTATACATATAGGACTCATAAAATTACTGCGACATTGTGTGGTGAAAACCATTCTAGTCTTAAATTTTAATTTGTGTAATTAATTTTAGTTTTAACAACTTAATTTATAATGAAGTATAATAAAAAGCACCAAAGTAAGCTAAAATCTTGCTATGTTGCTGTGTTGTTGGTATTTATAATATTGACAATGCACAAGGTTCATAGTGAAATGTGAGACTGATTTCCTTAGAAGATGTTATACAACGGTTGTTATCTTGTATCATTACATAGTAAATTTATGATCTGCACAATTATGTTATTTTTCTTATATACAAAAGTACTTTTACATACAGTTTACTATCAATATTGAAGATACAAACATGTGTGTTCTCAAAATTTCAATTAAAAGTTAGTTAACACTATTCAATTTAAATATTTTATTTAGACACATAGAAAAGCTTAAAAATGTGTTAATTTCCATTAAAACTAAAAATAACATATTTGTGGGTCAATTATTCTAAATGTAAATGTTAGCGTTTGTAAAACATATACAAGTAGAAACAGGTATGAAGTCCTTTTATGATAATTTTTAAATCCAATTAATTGTTGTCTGGATATATATAATGGTAAAGCTGTCATAAGTTATTTTTTATATTAATTTGATTAATTATTTTTATTTCCATATTTTGCACTTAGATTGAACAAATAAAGCAATTATAGTTCTTAAGGTGGCATATACTCCCATGTACAGTTTCTTTGTAAATAAACATTTTTTGTTTTCTTTTGATTGTTGTTATTGAAAAATCAACAATAATTTAGTGTTTTAACTATAAAAGAATGAATATAGAATAAAAATCTAATTTTAAAACTACAAATGATGTGTTATTTATTTTAGTATATTATAAATATTAATTATTATTCTTGAATCTGAATAATTGAACAATGCATTAAAATATGTTTTTTTTATTAACAATTTATTCTCGCCATCTGTGTCCACAGTTACAGCATTTATAAAATACAGTCATAGGTTCATCTGCTGATCTAGTTTGAACTTGTAAAAAGTATGCTCTGCCGTGATTGCATGAATTACAAACTACATCAATTGAATCAACATTTTCCCAAGCAGCTTTGCCTCCCAAAACTGAATCTATTTCCTAAAATTATAATCCAGATTATATTATTGTTGTATAAAATCTTAGTATTTATTGAAACTGAGAAGTAAAAAAAAATAATAGTTTATTCCAAAACTTTTGCATAAAAATAAACTATTCATCAGGAATAATGCTTGATTGACAATCATTATATTGCCTGACAATGATTAGATTCTAAGACTTAAGTTTGAGGTAAGGTAAAATTTCTACATGCTAGTATTGGTCTGAACATGATTGTTTTGACATTGTAAGGAAAATATATATATTTAAATGTTATATAAAAATAAATAAATTTCTTCAAATATCAAACTTGCTCGCAGTACCATTTTAATTAATATTTTATAACTTTAAAAAGGTGTTTTAATTTAGAAAATTATATGTATTACTACAGTGTTTCTTAACCTGGTGGTGGTGTTTACACATTGCTAGGGAGGTGTAAGCAGTCGTCACAAAGTAAAATTTATATTTTTATTTTACAATTTATATACTATTATTATCAATAGATAGATAAGTAGTCATCTCAAATATTGTATAGTTTATTCGCAAAATATACAAAAAGATGATAATTTTTTTCAATTTAAAGGAAGGGGCGTGAGATTTTTGAAAATTACAGAGGCCAAGAGTAGAAGAGTTTGGGAACCACTGTGTTACCATATAATATTTATCAAAAACCTCAAACAACAAATACAGCAAATTGTTTTTGAAGGAGTTTAATCTAAAAAATAATAATTTTTTTTAATGATTCTGTCATAATACGAGTCAATCATGGGTCTTTTAGTTTTGGCTTTTACTCAAAAATAGTTTGTAAATAGTTTAGCTTGTAATGATGATAAACTTTATATTGGATAAAAAAATTGATTGATTTTAACTATAATTACTATGTACAAAATCTTAAGAATTCAGTTAGTAAATGTAAACACAAGAATCCTTTAAATTTTATTGAATTCAAATATACAACGATTTCTACCGATGAGAATCGTTAGTACAAATGATAATCAACACAATATTCTGTATTGTTTGATTATAATAATAAATAGTTTTTACTTTTAGTTTGTAAAACGATCGGGAGACGAGCATGGCGTTTTTGATTGCTGAGAAGTACGGACATACTTGACATTTCTGTCTCATCTCTCCCAAATATTCGTCCAAGTGAAGAATGTTTGAGCAGTTCGGACAAAAATCGATGTAGAACATACTACTCTCGTTTACCACCTTGCTATTCATTTTGAAAACGGAGTACTTCGTTTTCTCAAAACGTATTTAAATAAAACTGTACACACCACAGATACATAAAAAATAAATATATTGATAACATCTTCTCTACATCATAGGTTCAATAAAGATATTTTTATATCATGTTATCGTACTGGATTCAAGATGTATTGATAAGGTGTCGTCACTTGTACCACAGAACAACTGCTTGTACCAGACAGTAAATAAAATCGGCTAATATCACTAGAAAATAAATGCTTTATATTGATGCTATAGAAGAAAAAGTATTAATATATTTATCCGTTCGCCATAAAAGAAACAACAAATTACATAACCTACTGATAGATTAATTTATCAAACTTTTTTAAAACAAAAATACTACGAAAAAAGATATTATTTAAATGAGCATGCTAAACTAAACATATTTAATACATATAATTAAAACTAAAAGCTATATAGGAATATGGTTTCCAATATAATATATATTTCAAGTATCTATATATTTCTTTGACAGAAATTTTAATTATTTAAAACACAGTTGAATAAAATATGCCATTGAATTAGTCATATTAGGTACTTTATCTGCCTAAATGTCTAATAAAGCAATGAGTTTTATCCATAACATTTTATGAAATTCATTGTGATAATGTGATATTTAAATTATGAATCTCATGCATCAGGTCAGGCACCGGCAACCCACATGCGGCCCTCAGAACTTTTTTCAGCGGGGCCCTCAACGTATATTTCATAGTGTTTAAAATTTTAATTTTATATCTTAAATTGTAATAAATAGAATTGAATCGTGGCTAGTTATTACCTATACTTTTACGAATATAAGCTATGCGCTTGTCTCACATTGTTCTTGAGTTCTCACAAAATATAATATATTCCATTGTATCATACATCAAGAGGCATTATGTTACAAAATTTTGGCATGGAAAGATATAATAAATATTGTAGTATCGATGGTTAATTACTTACGTAAAAATGCTTTGGTACATCGTCATTTTAAAACGTTTTTGGAAGAATGCGATGCTTAATATGCAGATGTAATATATCTTTCCGAAATAAAGTGGTTGAGTAGAGGCGTAGTTTTAAAACAGTTTTTTATTTTACGAAATGAAATAAATATTTTTATGTCAGAAAAGGGTAAAAATGTATCAAAATTATCAAATGAAAAGTGAATGCTTAATCTTGTATTTTTGACTGATGTAACAATTTTATTGAATGAACTAAATACGAAACTGTAAGGTAAAAACAAATTATTATCAGATTAATGTAGGTAACTTTTAGTTTTAAGTTAGTTAAGGTTTAGTTTTAATTTTATGTATTAGATATGCTTAGATAAACATGTCCATTTAAATTATATCTTTTTCATAGTATATTTGTATGAATAAGTTGAATAAATCAAGCTAAAGATAGGTAATTCATAATTATGTATTATAAAATAATATTTAACGAAAAATCAAAATTTAAATAAAATATAATAATAAAATTCAGCGGAAAATGATAACGTAATTTGTTGTTTCTTCTACCTATGAACTATGAAGGCCAATAAATGAACACTAGACACTTCAGTCGTAGAAAATTGAATGTATGTTATGATTTAAGGAATAAAATTCAAATTTTCTCAATTTATTAATAAGATTTATGCTGTAAATTATTGTATGCATGTATTAAAAATACTTTTTTATTTTCAAATACAATTATTAATATTATTAAATACTGAAATTTTTAAATTTCTTATTCCAAAATAATATATGAAAAATGTATAAATGAATTCACTAAATTATCATGCATAATACTTTTAAAGTACACCGTGTTTCAAAAGTCTTCATCCGATTACGAACTGATATAGTTCGGCGACGGTTAATCGCAGGTTAATGACCAATGTATTAATGGAAAGATTAGATAATCAAGTTTATTTTAAGTTATCTAGTTGATAAATTTGGCACCGTAATGGTTAGTGAACTAGGAATCGTTAGTTTGTTTCGTTATGGCGACTCCG